>JARQOD010001158.1:0-107378 GCA_033576555.1 Oophaga sylvatica | reverse complement strand
TTTTCCCTCATTGCTTTCGGAGTCAACAAACTGGCTCCATAATAAAATGCACAATTAGCTTATCAGGAAACATCACTAGCCATCAAAGAAAAGCGCATGCTATGTTATATGAAATATCAGCTTACAATTCACAATTACAGTCTTATGCAAGCAAAAGTATGGATAACAGCATAGTCTTGGTGTTAGGGTCTGCGGAACGCACCTAATAAATAATGTAGAGAGGTGCGTTCGCAGCCTGGTGTCCACCGTGCAGGCGAAACCTGCTGTAGTAAGATGGCGAAAGTAGCGAACTCTGTTATCCCCGCAGAGTCGCTAAAATAAATGCCGTAGCACGCTGTGGCAGTAAGTGCGAACTCTGTTAATCCCCAGAGCCGCTAATGGGAATGCCACAGCGCTATATGGCGATAAGTGCGAACTCACTTAGCATCAGTGAGCCTGCTGCTAGTAAGATGGCGTAAGTAGCAAACTCTGTTATCCCACAGAGTCGCTAAAATAAACGCCATAGCGCGCTGTGGCAGTTAGTGTGAACTCTGTTAATCCACAGAGCCGCTAGCGGGAATGCCGCAGCGCTATATGGTGATAAGTGCGAACTCACTTAGCTTCAGTGAGCCGCAAAGTAAAACACTAGGGCGCTGACTAGCATTTTAAAGAGAACCGTGTTGCGTCACAGAGCCGCTGAGAAACCCTACTGTGTCCAGGTACACAGTTGACTGCTAAGCGAACATAGGAAGTGGTCATGAGCTATCTATGGCGTCTGTACGCCAGGCCCTGAATGCGGCAACCAAACTCCTCACCGGTTATGCCGGTATTCTAACGGCATCTAAGACACCGACCCTGACCAGCTAGCATACCAAGCTCCTCACCGATTAGGTCGGTATTGTAATGGCGTATTTCAGCCGCCCTAACCACACACACGCATGACCATACTGGTGCAAAGCACATAAAGGTTTGATACTAGCGCACAGCCATGCAGTCAGGACAACCTTTTTTAGCAGCAACGAGTAGAAGACCTTCCAGAAAGGACCAATAGAAAGCTGCTTCAGATCACAAACAGCTACAGGACCTTCCTGGAGGACCAATAGGAGTCGTAGCTGTATCTGAGCATGTGACCCCTGATCTTCAATGGGATATCTTGCCCTGGGCATGCTCAGAAGAGGAAACAGAGGACTTAGTCCCAAATCTGCCTGCTCCAGCACTGGTTATAACCGAAGATCCAGGAGAGGCAGCAGCAAGTCTCTGCACAGTATTAGACCGGGCAAGACGCTGGGACCGACGTCTCTGCTCAGCAGGTTCCACTGCGGCCGGAGACTGATGGGGCACCGTAGTGGAAATGCCTCAATATTCCCCCTGTACAGCATTGGGAACTCGAACCCTAACACTTGGTTTGCTAAAACAAGTTGTCTGGCTAATTAAGATATAATCCGGTTTCTTTACAACCGGTACTGGGGATATCCGTATCCGTGTGTCTGTGTGTGTGTAATACTTGTGGCACACGTGTGGCAACCGTGTGCCACATCAGTACCACACGGGCGACTGGCAGGAAAGAAGTGCTACAATAAGCACTGTTCCCTATTGACGATTGCTGAAGACCGCTCTCATCATTCTCCCCTGCTCAGTCGGCAATTGGCGTGAGCAAGGGAGAAAGATGTTCTCATTATATTAAAGTCAGAATGATGACAGCAGGTGGGGGCTTTTGGGAATATTACTCCCATCAACCTACACTGCTGCCGCTAAGAACAGTGACAGCAGGAGCGGATGATGGGGGTATTCCTCACCCGCCGCCTGCGCTATAATTAAATAAATGAATGAAAAAACCCGGAATGGGTTTCCCCTGTTTTCTTTAACCAGCTTGGCAAAACCCATAGCTGGGGGCTGAGAACCCTCACTTGTCAGCTTCAGCAAGGTTAGTTATCATGAATAGAGGGGTTTAAATAAATCATTAAAAAAACAGCGTGGGGTCCACCCCATTTTTGACAGCCAGCCATGCTAAATCTCACAGCTGGGGGCTGGTATTCTCAGGCTGGTAAGGAGCCATTCATATTGGCCCCCAGCCTAAAAATAGCAGCCAGCATTTGCCTAGGAAAGACACATCTATTAGATGCGCCAATTCTTGCGCTTTGCTGGCTCTTCCCACTTGGCCTGTAGAGGTGGCAAATGGGGTTCATATTTGTGGGTTGATGTCACCTTTCTATTGTCAGGTGACATCAAGCCCACGGCTTAGTAATGGGCTATACTATACTAATCCTGTAGTTACATGACAAGCAAAGGCACAGACATAATTAAGTCTTTTATTAGAAATAAAACAAAACACAGTTTTCCTGTTTCATTTAAAAATAGCAAACATAGTCATACTCACCTAACGCCTATTTCCACCAAAGCCCTTGTTCTCTTGTAATAAAAATAAAATAAAAAAAAATACAATATATCATATGTGTCAGTCGTTCTGTCCCATGCCGTAATTCATGTCTGGGGGCTAAATAGTTTTCAACCTAGATGGTGATAAGATGCGACGGACCAGGCTGAGAACCACTGGTGAATGAGCTGCTGCGAATGCAGCATCATTGACCAGCAGTGACATCATTGAGGTTCCCAGCCGGGTTGAACTGCGGTGACCTCAGGACCGTGGGAAAAAGTCAGTGATGAGATCACCGCAGTACATGCTAAGCGTCTTCAAGCAGATCACAGTGAGAAAACCTGTTTTCACCTTCATGACAAGGTCAAATTTTACAATTCTGACCAGTGTCGGTTTATGTGTAATAACTCTTGAACGCTTTAATGAATCCCACTGATTTTGAAATTTTTTTCTGTGACATATTGTGCTTTATGTAAAATTTCTTCAATATGACTTGTGTTTATTTGTGAAAAAAATGGAAATTTGGCAAAAATTTTCAAAATTTAGCAGTTTTCAAATGTTTATTAGTGATGAGCGAGCATGCTCGGTAATGCTCAGTGCTCACCCGAGCATCGCAGTGGGAGTGACAGTTCATTTTCCCATGCTGCAGAGCTCACCGTGATTCAGGCTGTGAGTAGTGATGAGCAAGCACTAAAATGATCAGGTGTTCATTGCTCGGGTCGAGCAGATTGGAATACTCGGGTACTCTGACAGAACAATGAGCTCAATATAAGTCTATGGGAGACCCGAGCATTTTTGCCGCGATCCCCCCGGGGGTCCTTTTAAGGTCTAAATACATCTGAAAATTATGGAAACACTGCTCAAATGACACGTGGACATCATGGGGAATGCCCCAGGAAGCATTCCTGACTCCTAGTTCACAGCTTTAAACAATGTTGTCAGAGTTTCATGCCATTTTTACCGGTGCACCAAAAAACATACCAAAACGAAACCAAAACTGATTTTGCTGTGAAATATGTAAAGGTACATCCTTTCCAGGTTAAAGACATGTATATAAGGCAAAATAATTAACCTCAGTCCAAAATATTCCTCCACCAATTGGGCTATGTTCAGACGTAGCGTTTTTGAAGCGTTTTTCAACTTTAATATTGCTTTCAACCAAAACAAATGCATTCACTGGTAAATGTCATTGTAACATTTAACAACCCTAGCTGGCCATGTGGTGTGTGACACATAAGCAAACACATTTTGCTTCATTTATGAAGGAGGGACTCTTAAAGTCACAGAGCCTATTTTTACAGGGGCATCAGGCAGCATTAATCTGCTTAAAGGGTCATTAATAAACAGTGGTTCTCTTAAACGTTTATAGCATATGCTGTGAGTTGATGGCCTGCCAAGAATTACGATGGACCCCATACCCCTTTCACGAGATGTCCAGTAGGGCTTCCATAAAAAATGTTGCATTGACTGCAAGGCCTGCCCTGCTACCAAGTCATATGCACCCCAATTAGCCTTTTTACCCACATACTGGATGGGCCCAGAAAAATCCACTTCACATTATTCATTTTCTACTCCCATTCTGTTTTCTTATGCATTGACTGCAAGGCCTGCCCTGCTGCCAAGTCATATGCACCCCAATAAGCCTTTGAACCCACATACTGGATGGGCAGAGGAAAATCCACTTCACATTATTCATTTTGGACTCCCATTTCCTTTTCTTATGCATTGACTGCAAGGCCTGCCCTGCTACCAAGTCATATGCACCCCAATAAGCCCAAGAACCCAGGTACTTGATGGGCCCAGGAAAATCCACTTCACATTATTCACTTTGTCCTCCCATTCTGTTTTTTTTTGTATTTACTGAAAGGCCTGCCCTGCTACCAAGTCATCTGCACCTCAATAAGCCTTTGGACCCACATACTGGATGGGCACAGGAAAATCTGTTTTTTTATGCATTGACTGCAAGGCCTGCCCTGCTACAAATAAAGAATAATCATGTGCACAGCCACATAAGAGTGTCTGAGTAGGTTCCCACACCATGAATTATTAGCAAAAGACTCAGTACTCAACTTCAGTAGTGTGATGAATTTTTAATCGTGTCCACAGCAATAACAGAAACGTTTCCGTCCTAAATTCGGACCTTCATCAGTCACTGTATAGTTATAAAATAAAATGAACATAAACAAAACAAAGTATATACAATAATAGCAATCAAAAGTATGGTCAAGAGAAATTGATGTAATTAATGATGTGCTGATAACAAAGACATATCTAGACCAGCTCTTAAAGAAAGGTATATAGCAAAAAGGTAGTGAACGTACCAGGGACTACTGGTGGAATTAGATGAGCCCAGCAGTATGGGGCTATACCGGGTTATCTGTTAAATAACATGATAGTGGTAAAAAAGAAAGCGTGATCACAAATAGAAACGCTAGGTGTTTGGAGATTATAAACATACCAGGTTTATGGTGATAAATTAGCATGAATGTAATGGAACGGTAACCTAGGAGGAAGAAGATGTGGCACATGAAAATCCATGCGATAGTTAACAGTGTAGAGGGAGGAGATCTAGGGTGCCTGAAATTGACCTGTGGAAGTCCCGGTTAACAGATGGTGTCTGCAGAGGACGCGGTATCCGCCGCTTGTCCGTGCGAGCAGAGGTGAGAAAAGTCAGATTATTTAAGGAGGAGGGGCGGGAGTAAAGTGAGCACAGTGTCAGTGGTTCCAGTTCATGACCGGGAATGACGCGGCCAGAAGTGAATGGCCGTGCGTGTCACCCCTTAGCGATGCGTTCCAGTGAGGATGCCAATATTCTCCTAGGTCCTATGACGCAGTGCTGTGGGAGTGGTGTGCTCGAGGTGGAGACAAGAAATATGAGCAGCAGAGCAGGATGTTCAGCGTGTGAGAAGCCATATTCTGCAGGCTCATACAAACGACTCTAGGAGGAATAGAAATGAGAGTAATGTTAGTCATACATCATAATTGTGCTAATGTCATCACATGATCGATTTAGGAGCGATGAGAGCCATAAGAGTCATTATTAAAGAAAACCATATTAGCCGCTTGCAAGTTATAAGTGAGGTCACAGATATTAGTCCCATTGAAAGAAGGTGAATGGGAGCAAGGTGATCTATGGAATGAAGGTGGATGGTATACATACGATAGCCATAAAATAAAATGTCATATCACTTATCACAATTCCTTGTACAAGATATCACACTTATTATCCTGTCAGAGAGAAACACATCATGTGAGATACAATACTCCATATGGTAATCAGGGTTCAAAATCCTTGATTAACACAGCGAGGTAACAAAGTTAAACAAAAGAAAGTAAATTGTAGTCCCTGTTTAGGCCCTTAGGTGACAAGGTGTCTAAAGTGTGGATCCAATATGCCTCGCGGCGTTTAAGTTGTCGTACACGATCACCACCCCTCCTTGGTTGTGGGACTTGTTCCAGAATTTGGAACCTGAATTGGGCTATGGTGTGACCTTTTGTTATGAAGTGATGTGGGATAGGAAGAAGTGTATTTTGGCACCTGATTGTGGACTTGTGTTTTGAAATACGGTCCTTCACAGGTACCCTGCTACAATGTCATATGCACCCCAATAAGCCCAATCACCCCTTGGAAGTAATATGGAGGAGGGCCTCTTAATAAAAAATGTGCCATTAAAAAGGAGCGGGTCTCCTAGACTTGTAATGACCATATCCTAAGTGTGTTGGCTGGCCAACATTTTCCCCTGTGGGGTACACTTCAACCTTTTCCATAACAAGTATTTTACGTCCAGCATAACCACACACCCTTGTTAGGAATTCGACACTGTCTGTAGCAGCACGGAACACGTTGACCCTGGTGATCTGCTGGCAGTGGCTGATGAGACGTGGAGGAAGGCCGGATTAAAAACTAGGCCCAATTGAAAGAAGAAGGTCTCCTACACTTGGAATGCCCATACACCAAGTGTATGGGCTGGCAAACATTTTTCCCTGTGGGGTACACCTCAACCTTTTCCATAACAAGTATTTTACGTCCAGCATAACCACACACCCTTGTTAGGAATTCGACACTGTCTGTAGCAGCACGGAACACGTTATCCCTGGTGATCTACTGGCAGGGGATGATGAGACGTTGATGAAGGCCTGATTAAAAATTAGGCCCAATTTAAAGGAGCAGGTCTCCTACACTTTGAATGCCCATACACTGGCAAATATTTCCACCTGGAGGTAGATATCAACATAGTGTGTAATTTTTTTTGTTTTAGGGGCATTAAAAAAAAGATCTTGCAAAACTGTAACGTGTTTTCCTACACAGTTGCTGCTGGGAAGGTGCAGGGTTTTAGTAAAAATATGGCGGACGAATCATTGGATGAAGTGATCAGCAAAAGGGACATGGTGATGACAGGAATAGGAAAGTACATGATTAATAACATCAGTGGCTATGGGAGGTATGAGAGCCAGGATACAGCCTACAATTATTCGTCATTAAGGCCTCTTTCACACATCCGTTTTGCGTCTGACGGCGCGCTCCGGACTTTTTTTGTCAAACCGCATCCGGCGAAATATAATGCCGGATCCGTTTTTTTTTCCATTGAGTAACATTAGCGCCGGATCGCGACGCATGTCCCTGCGGCGCGTCAGGTTTTTGCTGGATCCGGTGTCTGGTCGCAGTCCGGCGTCTGGAAAAAATGGCTACTGTAAAATTTTTTGTCTCCGCAATGCGGCGGATCCGGCAGAAGCCGGATTCAGTGGCCGGATCCAGTTTTTTCAATTGATATACCAGCCCACAGCAAACAAATATAAAAGCATGCAGTGGGACACTCAGACATTACCATGCATCCAGCCAAGAGAGCAAGACAAAGACGAGGACCATCACCAGCACGAGGGTCATCACCAGCACCACCAGCAGAACAATCACCAGCAGAAGTTTTTGCAGCAGCAGATACGGCAATGGAGCGCCAGGACAGCAGACGGTAAATATCACATCCCCCAGCCCAAATTTTACCACGCATCTGTCACCACTGCTGCCTGAGCTAGTGCAGTGTGGTGTCTTTGCACCCTGGTACAGTTTTAAAGTCATGTTTTTGCTGTGATGGGGTTGGTCCCCCTGGTACTGTATGAAATGTTCATGGTTTTCCAGTGATGGGGTGGTTCCCCCTGGTACTGTTTCAAATGTGCATGGTTTTGAAGTGATAATGTGGATCCCCTGGTACTGTATAAAATGTGCATTTTTTAAAGTGATAATGTGGATCCCCAGCTATGTGCATTTTTCAAGTGATAATGTGTATCCCCTGCTACTGTATAATGTGCATGTTTTCAATTGATAATGTGGATCCCCTGCTACTTTATAATGTGCATTTTTCAAGTGATAATGTGTATCCCCTGCTGCTGTATAATGGGCATGTTTTCAATTGATAATGTGGATCCCCTGCTATGTGCATTTTTTCAAGTGATGTGTATCCCCTGCTACTGTATAATGTGCATGTTTTCAATTGATAATGTGGATCTCATGGTACTGTAGAATGTGTTTTTTTTCCTGTGATGGGGTTGGTCCCCCTGGTACTGTATCAAGTGTGCATGTTTTCACTGTGATGAAGTGGATCCCCTGGTACTGTTTAAAATGTGCATGTCTTGCAAGTGATAATGTGCGTCACCATGGTTTCCCTGTGATGAAGTTGGTCCCCCTGGTAATGTATCAAGTGTGCATGTTTTCACTGTGATTAAGTGGATCCCCTGGTACTGTTTAAAATGTGCATGGTTAGCAAGTGATAATGTGTATCCCCTGCTACTGTATAATGTGCATGTTTTCAATTGATTATGTGGATCCCCTGCTATGTGCAATTTTTCAAGTGGTAATGTGTATCCCCTGCTACTGTATAATGTGCATGTTTTCAATTGATAATGTGGATCTCCTGGTACTGTAGAATGTGTTTTTTTTTTGCTGTGATGGGGTTGGTCCCCCTGGTACTGTATCAAGTGTGCATTTTTTTCCAGTGATAGGGTGGGTCCCCTGGTACTGTTTATGTGTCCAATTCATGACGGGATGTTGTATTCCGTACACCATTAAGCTCACTCCAGTCCATGTTTGACTTTTATTTTTTTCATCCAGGGCCAAGGAATATACATATATTCACTGGCCCTTTTTGTCTGTTTATTCCACAGCAGAAGACTAGAAAGAGAGGCGGCAAGAGAGGCGGCAGCAGCAGAAAGGGGGAAAGGAGGATCTACTTGAAGAGAGGAGGACAGCCAGCAGAAAGTAAATCTGACATCCACCATTTCCCAAAAAATGTAATCACTTTTTTTTCTCTTTCAGCCAGGGCCAAGGAATAAACATATATTCACTGGCCCTTTTTGTGTCCTTATTCAACAGCCGAAGACGTCAAAGAGAGGCGGCAGCAGCAGCAGCAAGGGGAGAGGAGCAGCTAGTTGCAGAGAGGAGAACAGCCAGCAGAAAGTAAATATGACATCCCCCATTTCCCAAAATATTTAATCTTTTTTTTCTCTTTCAGCCAGAGAGAAAGGATTATACATATATTCACTGGCACTTTTTGTGTCCTTACTCAACAGCAGAAGACTAGAAAGAGAGGCGGCAGCAGCAGCAGGTGGAGAGGAGGATCTACTTGAAGAGAGGAGGACAGCCAGCAGAAAGTAAATATGACATCCCACATTCCCTCCAAAAAATTAAAATTTTTGCATTTTCAGCCATGACCAAGGAATATACATATATTCACTGGCTCTTTTTGTGTCTTTCTTCCACAGCATAGACAGGCAAACAGCGTTGGCAGTAGCTGCACTTGCGGCTTTAGCCGCTGAAACTGCGGCTTCAGCTGAACCGGAGTCAGTGGAGCTGCAGCAGGAGTTGGAGACATCTTCTTCTGGGAGCCCTCCTTCCCATCGTCAGCATTTGGTGGTAAAAATATATCATTTATTTTTTCTCCACAATCATCTGTGGGATATATGTATTGATTGTCTTTTTAATAACAGGAATTGCAAGATGAAGAGGAGCTCCCAGAGGAAGAAGGACGGGGTGGAGAGATACCCAGAGTGGGCTCACAATTCGTAAGTATCCTGCATCAATCGCAGAAACACAACATCACACTACACACAACACATAGAAAAACCATTTAGTACATACTTCACACAGCGGGCAACACATGCCTACTGTATATCACAAACTTTTATTTTTTCTTTTTAGTCTCTCGGATCTGGTAGCCAACAAAGGGGTCCTCACAGCGCCTCCCAGAGTCGTCGTTGTGAGAGCGGCGGCGGTTACCACCGTGTAAGTTTTTTTTTTTTTCCAATTTAAATTTTTGGTAAAAATTAATCCTTTTCTTGGAAATTTTTTTTTTTACATTTTTAATTTCGAATTTTTTTGGTTTTCTTTTAACTTTTTTAGTATTTCTCCATAAATTTTTAAATATTTTTTGTCTTTTTTCTAAATAGTTTTTGAATTTTTGTATATATATTATTATTTTTTTTATTTTGTTAAACATTTTTCCTTTTTTTATTTTTCACTTGCTAGTGTGGAGGCTAATGTTTTTGTTTTCTGTCTTTATTTCACAGGCTTCACAACGTGCTCCCGATTCGGACGGTGAGGAGGGGATAGACGTCGACCTCCTCATTGATCTGGTCAGAGAAAGGGAGCTGCTGTGGAACATGGGGGACCACCGCCATTCTGATCAAGTAGTGACCCGACGGCTCTGGGAGGAAGTGGCATTGGCAATAGTGGACCGCTGGGAGGACCTCGATGTTCGGTCCCAAACTAAACACCATAAGCATAGTTCAGGTTGCTGACTGTAAAGCTGTGTTTCCCAAACTTCAGTCCTCGTGTCCCCCACGGTTCATGTTTTCAGGATTGCATTTGTGCAACACTATGGAAATACTGAAAACATGACCTCTGGGGGACACGAGGACTGAAGTTTGGGAAACACTGATGTTGTATAGTAACCAATGTGTGCTTTCTCGTTTCAGGTGAGAGAATTGTGAAGTGGTGGCGGTCTGTGAGGGATCACTTCAAGAAGGAGTTCAACAAGGAGATGCGGGCCCCGAGTGGATCTGCAGGACGTCAGAGCAAGTACAAGTACGCACGAGCCCTGGCGTTCCTGCGGGAAACTATGGTCACCCAAAGGAAAATATTACCATAAAATGTTAACATCTATCAAATGTTTTTTTGCAGCCAGGGCCATTCCACATCTGTATATTAATTGTATGTTTTCTCTTTATTCCACAGCACGGTGACCAGCACTCGGGCGCCCGCAGAGTTGGAGCCTTCTGGGGCGATCCCTCAGGAGACCCGACACCGAGGGACACTTCGACCACCCCGGTACATCTGCACCTTCCCAGCCTTCCCTTACATTCGATCCCGCAGTCTCATCCACCAGCGCTGGAGCATCGTGGCCGCCTGCATTAGATGCAGCTGCTGGTGAGGAGATAGCATTCCCTTTACCCCACCCTTCTGCCACTGCCACCTCTAGTACAGCTGCGGGTACTGGGCGGCAGCGGTAGAGGGGTCAGGAAAGGAGCTATGCGCCCGAGTTCTTGCATTTGAATGCATCTTTCCAGAACTGTCTTAAAGTATTATCTGAACAACTTGCCGCAGGCATTAATCAGATAACCTCCAGCATTTTGTAGGTAAAGACACTTCTGCAAACCATGCATTCAGAAGCAAGAACATCTCCAAATCACAGCTTTTTTAGGTCTGTGGTGGAGCGCATAGAAACGCTATCTGCTGACCAGCAGATGTACGTAATGCTTACGTGCCACGCTGCTCTAGTGCAGGTTACCACCCAACCTCCTCCATCCACCCCAGTCGTTCCTCCACCTCCCCCCCCTCCAGCCGCCGTCCCTCCTCCCCCTCCTATTCAATACCAGCCACCTCCCCAGCTCCAGCAACCTCCCCAGTACCAGCCACCTACCCAATTCCAGCAACCTCCCCAGTACCAGCCACCTCCCCAAATCCAGCCACTTCCTCAACTGCAGTCACCTCCCCAGTACCAGCAACCTCCCCACTACCAGCCACCTACCCCGTACCACACTCCTACCTCTTACCGATCTCCTTCCCCCTTCCAATTCCCTACCATGTCACCTGCTCCTCCTGCCCAACCCTCCACTCCACCACCCACCTGTTCTGCCTCTAACTTGTCTTCCCATTCTCTCACTCTTTCTACCCTTCACCTCTTCCTGTTCCTTCACCACCACCATCCCTGTCGTCCCTCCACACTCCCACGGTCAAAGTGTCCCGCAGCCCCTCCACCACTATTTCCACCCCACAATACACACAACTCTAAATATGTGTTTTCTTTTCTATCGTTAAATAAAAAATTCTATATTAATAAAAAAATAAAGTTGATTCAAATTGCAACAGTTGGCAAAAAGGCCACATTTACAACAAATTACATTAAAAAATAATTTTTTTAATAAAAGATAAAGTGGTGTGCAAATGTTGTCTGTCATTTCTTTATAGGATGTTAAGTAACAAATGTATTAAACCAGGTAAACATGTGGGTACACAAACACCAACATCTGTTAGGGTAATATGTCCAAAATATCTACATAACTTTGAGGAACATAAATTTTACCTTTTTGCCAAAGTTTTGTCCCGGGTTGTGGAGTATAGAAAGTATCTTACCTTTTTCCAAAATTTGTGTACTTTATGAGGTTATCCCCTAGCAGGTACACATTTTTTGTAAAAAGGTGAAATACTTTGGGTTATTTAAAAAAAATAAGACAGGTACACAACTATGGCCAAAAGGTAACATACAGTACAAAACACACAAGAATGTAGAAAAGTTTCCTTATTGTGGGTACAGAAAGAGTTTTAAAATAAATAATCAATTGATCACACTCTGTCATCCTGCCAGTCTACTCTACCTTCTGGTGACACAAAGTATTGGGCAAAATGGTCCCTCATTCTTGAAACCGCCAGTGTACTCCGAGTGGTAATGTTGATGTAGTCGTGCAAGGTTGTTTCTTGATTGTGGTCCTCAATAGAAATCGGTTTCCTGGTGATCACAAAATTATATAGGACCACGCATGCTTTTACAACGTCATCCACAGTCTGTCTTCAAGTTTATCGCAGTCAAAAGGACACGCCATTTTGCTGTCATAATCCCAAACGCACACTCCATCATCCGTCTGGCTCTTGTGAGGCGGTAGTTGAAAATTCTCTTTGTATGGGTCAATCCTCTGCTGGCGTACGGCTTCAAGAGGTGTTCGGACAGCTGGAATGCCTCATCACCTACACACACGAAAGGCATAGGTGGGCCAGAGGTTTGAGGCAGAGGCCTAAGGGGTGGAAACTGAAAAGTGTTTCCGTACAGTCTCCGCCCCATAGCAGAAAGTTTAAACACTTGAGAGTCATTGGACCGTCCATAAGCCCCAATGTCCACAGCAATAAATTTGTACTCCGCATCAGCAATAGCCATCAGGACGACCGAAAAATATTTCTTGTAGTTAAAGAATTCTGATCCGGTTCCTGCAGGCTTTTGAATGCGGATGTGTTTGCCATCCACAGCGCCCAGGCAATTTGGAAACTGGCAGATATGGAGAAACTGGTCCGCTATTTCAAGCCACCGGTCTGTTTTTGGCTCTGGAAGAAATTCTCCAACCAAAGAGTCCCACAGAGCACGACAAGTGTACTTAATGATGCCTGATAGTGTATAAATTCCCAGGCGGTATTGGAAATGGAGCGATGACAGCGTTTCTCCTGTTGCCAGAAATCTGTAAACAAAATTGAAAAAATAAATTAGTTCACAATCACAGCATTACATAGCAGAACTCAGCTATAACTATTGGAGATACCAAAAATAAAAAAAAAATCAAGGAAAAACACACTGTTTTTGACCATGTTTTATTGTACTGATATGGTTCCCTTGTTGTCCTGTGATGTTAACCCCTTCATGACCCAGCCTATTTTGACCTTAAAGACCTTGCCATTTTTTGCAATTCTGACCAGTGTCCCTTTATGAGGTAATAACTCAGGAACGCTTCAACGGATCCTAGCGATTCTGAGATTGTTTTTTCGTGACATATTGGGCTTCATGTTAGTGGTAAATTTAGGTTGATAATTTTTGCGTTTATTTGTGAAAAAAATGGAAATTTGGTGAAAATTTTGAAAATTTTGTAATTTTCCAATTTTTAATTTTTATTCTGTTAAACCAGAGAGTTATGTGGCACAAAATAGTTAATAAATAACATTTCCCACATGTCTACTTTACATCAGCACAATTTTGGGAACAACATTTTTTTTTGTTAGGAAGTTATAAGGATTAAAAGTTGACCAGCGATTTCTCATTTTTACAGCAAAATTTACAAAACCATTTTTTTTAGGGACCACCTCACATTTGAAGTCACTTTGAGGGGTCTATATGGCAGAAAATACCCAAAAGTGACACCTTTATAAAAACTGCACCCCTCAAGCTACTCAAAACTACATTCAAGAAGATTATTAAACCTTCAGGTGCTTCACAGGAACTAAAGCAACGTGGAAGGAAAAAATGAACATTTTAATTTTTCCAACAAAAATTTTCTTTTAGCATCAATTTTTTCATTTTTACATGGGCAACAGGATAAAATGGATCCTAAAATTTGTTGGGCAATTTCTCCTGAGTACACAGATACCTCATATGTGGTCATAAACCACTGTATGGGCGCACGGCAGTGCTCAGAAGGGAAGGAGCGCCATTTGACTTTTTGAATGGAAAATATGCAGGAATATTTAGCGGTTGCCATGTCGCATTTGGAGAGTTCCTGTGTGCCTAAACATTGGAGCTCCCCCACAAGTGACCCCATTTTGGAAACTAGACCCCTAAGGAACTTATCTAGATGCATAGTGAGCACTTTGAACCCCAAGTGCTTCACAAATTGATCCGTAAAAAAAAGAAAGTACTTTTTTTTTCACAAAAATTTTCTTTTAGCCTCAGTTTTTTTCATTTTCACATGGGCAACAGTATAAATTGGATGCTAAAATTTGTTGGGCAATTTCTCCTGAGTACACAGATACCTCATATGTGGTCATAAACCACTGTTTGGGCGCACGGCAGGGCTCAGAAGGGAAGGAGCGCCATTTGACTTTTTGAATGGAAAATATGCTGGAATATTTAGCGGTTGCCATGTCGCATTTGGAGAGTTCCTGTGTGCCTAAACATTGGAGCTCCCCCACAAGTGACCCCATTTTGGAAACTAGACGCCCTAAGGAACTTATCTAGATGCATAGTGAGCACTTTGAACCCCCAGGTGCTTCACAGAAGTTTATAACGCAGAGCCGTGAAAATAAAAAATCATTTTTTTTTCTCAAAAAATGATTTTTTAGTCCCCTATTTTTTATTTTCACAATGGTTACAGGAGATATTGGACCACAAAAGTTGTTGTCCAGTTTGTCCTGAGTAAGCTAGCACCCCATATGTGGGGGGGAACCACTGTTTGGGCACACGTCAGGGCTCGGAAGGGATGTAGTGACGCTTTGAAATGCCGACTTGATGGAATGGTCTGCGGGCATCTTGTTACGTTTGCAGAGCCCCTGATGTGCCTAAACAGTAGAAACTCCCAACAAGTGACCCCATTTTGGAAACTAGACCCCGCAAAGAAGTTATCTAGATGTGTGGTGAGCACTTTGAACCCCCAAGGGCTACACAGAAGTTTATAACGCCCGGGCATGAAAATAAAAAAATCATATTTTTTCCACAATCAGGATCTTTTAGTCTCCAATTTTTTTATTTTCCCAAGGGTAAGATGAGAAATTAGACCCCAAAAGTTGTTGTCCAATTTGTCCTGAGTATGCTGATATCCCATATGTGGGAGAAAACTACTGTATGGGCACACGTCGGGGCTCGGATGGGAAGTAGTGACGTTTTGAAATGCCCACTTGATGGAATGGTCTTCGGGCGTCATGTTACGTTTGCAGAGTCCCTGATGTGCCTAAACAGTAGAAACTCCCCACAAGTGACCCCATTTTGGAAACTACAGTAGATCCCCCAATGAACTCCTATAGATGTGTGGTAAGCACTTTGAATCTCCAAGTCCTTCACAGAAGTTTATAACGCAGAGCCGTGAAAATATAAAATCATTTTTTTTCCACAAAAAAAATATTTTAGTCCCCAATTTTTTTTCCCAATGTTAACAGGAGAAATTAGAACCCCCAAAGTTGTTGTGCAATTTTTCCTGAGTACGCTGATACCCCATATGTGGGGATAAACCACTGTTTGGGCATACGTCGGGGCTTGGAATAAAGGGAGCACTGTTTGACTTTTTGAACACAAAATTTGCCGGAATCAATGGTGGCGCCATGTCGCGTATGGAGACCCCTGATGTGCCTAAATAGTGGAAACCCCTCAATTCTAACTCCAACCCTAACACACCCCTAACCCCAACCCTAACCCCTACACACACCTAACCCTAATACAAACCCTAACCATAACCCTAATCCCAACTCTAACCATAAACCTAACCACAAGCCTAACCCTAATTCCAACCCTAACCCAAATTCCAACCCTAATTCTAACCTTAACCCTAGTTCTAACCCTAAGGCTGGGTTCATATTGCGTTTTATCAGCCCGTTCAACATGTAGCGTTGACCGGCTGGTAACGGTATAGCATAACGCGATCGCGTTATGCTATACTCGCTAGCGCAGATGAATCAGCAGATGATTCATCTGTGCTAGCGGTGACGGAGCTTTGAAAAAGCAAACGCGAAACGTGCGTCAAGGGTCACACGTGGGTCCAGAGTCTGCGGCTTGTTAACACTTTAAGGGTAAGCAATCTTCTTGTGGCAGCTTATATTCATGCTATCATTATAGATGTTTGCACGCTGCAAGCGATATATATTTAATGTGTACCATTGTAGCACATGTGTTCTTTTAGCTGCCTAAATATTCCCATACATTTGGGTATATTCTTGTTATAATTCAAGTTTTTTTGCAGCTATACAATTAAAACTCTGGCCCCATGTGTTCATTATAATGTTTTATGTTAGGGTCATTTCACCATTGTGTGATGTTTTATGTACACATGTACGTTTTTCTAAATAAATTGACTTTTTTGTAATAAATCAAGTGTTTTTTACTCCATTTTTCCTTTTATTTATGATTTGATAGTTGGAGTGCACTCTTTTATATATAGTCCTTACTTAGAGTTTTACATCGTGGATATATGCTTTTGCATGTCCATGATATAAGTATCTCTCTTTTTGTACTGGTTTGTATTTAAAAATCCGCCGCTGATCAGCAGCAAAATCCGCCGCTGATCAGCAGCAAAATCAGCCGCGGATCAGCAGCAAAATCCGCCGCTGATCAGCAGCAAAATCCGCCGCGGATCCCCAGCAAAATCCGCCGCGGATCACCAGCAAAATCCGCCGAGGATCCCCAGCAAAATCCGCCGAGGATCCCCAGCAAAATCCGCCGCAGATCTGCAGCAAAATCCGCCGCGGATCAGCAGCAAAATCCGCCGCGGATCAGCAGCAAAATCCGCCGCGGATCAGCGGCAAAATCCGCCGCGGATCCGCAGCAAAATCCGCCGCGGATCAGCAGTAATATCCGCCGCGGATCCGGAAGGTGGGGGCAGCAGATCGGAGGAGCAGGGGAGCAGACAGTGACGGCGGTGACCGATCGCTGCCATCTTTCGGTGGTGGCGGCCGATCACCGCCGTGACTCGATGGGGGGGGGGTCTGATCGCGGTCTCCAGCCATGGCAGATGCTATTGCAGCATCGGCCATGGCTGGATTGTAATATTTCACCAATTTCATTGGTGAAATATTACAAATCGCTCTGATTGGCTGTTTCACTTTTAACAGCCAATCAGAGCGATCGTCGCCACGTGGGGGTTAAGCCAACCCCCCTGTGGTGATGCACTAAGGGTCCTGTGCCTGGGGGTCGGGTGACCTTTCAGTGACCCCGGTCTCCCGACCCCAGGAACATGATTTATAGCATGACGCCGACGTCGGCGTCATGGGTCGGGAAGGGGTTAAAAAAATAATAACAACAATACAAGTGTGCTCAAGCAAGCAGATCCAATACATGTAGCTTACCTTATAGTGACCATGAGACGCTCCGCCGGAGAAATCGAGAAGCGACAATAGGTGTCGGATCTTCGGATTTGTTCTCCAACACGCTCCAGCAAAAAGTGAAAATTCTCTTTCATCATCCGAAGATAGGCAAAAAATTTCTCAGGGTTTTCTCTCAGTTCCATGTTGAGTGTAGAATACACACCACGGGTTAGTCTCTGTGCTGTGATGGGGTGGATCCACATACGGCGTCGTCGTTGGCGCTGACGCATAATGCGCTGCTCTATCTTTCTCTCATTCTCCATAACGATAATCTTCAAGCGATTCGCCTCCGATGTAAAATCCACCAGATTCTTGAATATATTGCCAATAATAACATCCATGTTCGCCAGTCACTTGCTTCTTGCTCTTTTCTCCAACCTGCACTTGCTCCTCTACAACCTGTCAAAGATGGGCTGTAGGAACAGTGTATATATAGGATTACAGTAGCCAATCATGTTTGGAACCCCAAAAAAGGGCGTTTTTAAAAGCCGGATCCGGCGTAATCCGTTGAGAAACGGATAAAAAAACGGATACACCGGATGAGACGGATCCGGTTTTTGTTCGGATGCCCGAGACGGATCCGGCGAAAAACCGGATGCGTCTCATCCGGTTTTACATACTAGTTTCCGGATGTGGTGATCCGGCAAAACGCCGGTGGCGCCGTCAGGCGCAAAACGGATGTGTGAAAGAGGCCTTAGCCACCATCAATTGCCAGAATCGGTTTCATGCCCGTCAGAAGAACGGTGTAACAGATGTGTGTATGAGACTCGTCCAAAGAAATGCCTGTCCAAAACATGTTGCCAAACATGCACGTGTCTGTGTAAAGAGCAAAGTGAAACATGTTCGTGAGATGCTGAATTACAGAAAGCAGATCAGTGTCAGAGGAAAACCAAACAAACTGATGGATGCTCGTGAAAAACTAAATTTAAAGAGGAGTGCACCGTTCGTAACTATAGTATAATCACAACCGAGGCACAAGCTTCTTCATCTTCACCCATACATATTACCAATAAGATCCAAATGTCCCAGTTGAAAATTATTTGTCATAGTGTAATGAACACTGTTAAAGGAATGCCGCAAAACGTAGATAAGAACGAACCTTGGAAAAAAGAGATTTCCTCTTGAAAAGATATGGACGATGATTGTATTGATGATGACTAGACTTGAGCGAAACAGGTCGGTCAGATTCAAAAAACACTGACTTTTGCCAAAGTTGGGTTTCGCCGAGCGAAACCCGACCATAGCGTGAGGTCAGCCATGCGTTCGGCAACCCGAGCCCCAAAGTCGGTTTTTCCATAATGCTTGCAGGTGCCATTTCTCAGCCAATGAGCAAGGACGCACACTGTGGGCAACGGGATGACATGCGCAGCAGCCACCACCATCTTAGAAAAGGGCATTGCAGTGATTGGCTTGCTTTGTGTGGCGTCACAGTGCCTATAAAAGCCATCATCGCCGACCGCCATTTTACTTCTGCCGATCTTAGCGTAGGGAGAGGTTGCTGAAGCTGTTTCTCAGTATGGAGAGCGTTAGGCAGGAAAAAAAAACTTATTCTGTGCTTGTGCTGATAGCGATTAACTGTACAGTTAGTGTGCAGTGACAGGGGAGGATTTTGTTGTGTGCAGCAGCGCTGGTTATTAGGCTGCCTGCCAGTGACAGGGGAGGATTTTCTTGTGTGGAGCAGCAGAGCTGACTATTAGGCTGCCTGCCAGTGACAGGGGAGGAATTTCTTCTGTGCAGCAGCAGAGCTGATTATTAGGCTGCCTGCTATCTGTATTGCTGTGTGTACACTGCTGTGCAGACTGCTTTTTACACAGCACCTACACAGCACTAATACTTTTATTCTTTTTTCTGCACAGTTACCAAGCTTTCATTTTTCCCCACACCATATAGAGCTGTACACTCCTCACACACTACCGTGTACCGGCTGGTATCACGGACAAATACATGCTGACTATCTGTGTGTGACTCGGGAAATATATATGGAGATTAAAATTTTCCCCAAAACCGTATACAGCTGGTATCTTCTTATACAGTACCGTTTTTCTGCCTTCTGTATTACGGTCAAATCCATACTGAGAGAGCATCTGTGTGTTACTCCGGAAATACATACGGAGATTTAAAATTACCCCAACACTGGATACAGCTGTACTCTACTGATACAGTACACTTTTTATGTTTTTCATATTCTGGTCTACTGAATACTGAGAGATCCTCTGTCTGTTTCTCCGGAAATATATACGGAGATTTAAAATTACCCCAACACTGTATACAGCTGTACGCCACTGATACAGTACACTTTTTCTGCTTTTCATATTCTAGTCTACTGAATACTGAGAGATCCTCTGTCTGTTACTCCGGAAATATATACAGAGATTAAAAATTACCCCAACACTATATACAGCTGTACGCTACTGATACAGTACACTTTTTCTGCTTTTCATATTATGATCGATTCCATACTGAGCCTGTGAGCGTCTGTGGGTTACTCTAGAAATATATACGGCGATTTAAAATTACCCCAACACTGTATACAGCTGTACACTACTGATACAGTACACTTTTTCTGCTTTTCATATTCTGGTCTACTCCATACTGAGCCTGTGAGCGTCTGTGTGTTACTCCTGAAATATATACGGAGATTTAAAATTACCCCAACACTGTATACAGCTGTACTCTACTGATACAGTACACTTTTTATGTTTTTCATATTCTGGTCTACTGAATACTGAGAGATCCTCTGTCTGTTTCTCCGGAAATATATACGGAGATTTAAAATTACCCCAACACTGTATACAGCTGTACGCCACTGATACAGTACACTTTTTCTGCTTTTCATATTCTAGTCTACTGAATACTGAGAGATCCTCTGTCTGTTACTCCGGAAATATATACAGAGATTAAAAATTACCCCAACACTATATACAGCTGTACGCTACTGATACAGTACACTTTTTCTGCTTTTCATATTATGATCGATTCCATACTGAGCCTGTGAGCATCTGTGGGTTACTCTAGAAATATATACGGCGATTTAACACTAGAACTACTGATGGAGTCATTTTGACTCCTTTCGTTTTTTATTTCTCTTCTGTGACTACATTTTTCAGAATTCCGGCTTGAAACTCGGTGACTTTTCCTCAAATATGATGTGAAAAAAGATTTTGTGAGAATAAATAATTTTGGTGAAAAATTTGCGCGTTTTTTTCAAAATTTACCAAGAACTACTGAAGGGAGTCATTTTGACTCCCTACTATATTTTGAGGTCCTTTTGTCACTAAATGTTGCTATAAAGTTTTGTGCATAATTTTTTCACTCTGTCTTATTTACCCTGATGTTCATATAGATGTAGTTCATTTTACATGTCAACTTTTCACATTTTCCTTGTGTTTTACCTGCTTGTATTACTGTGTAATGCTGAACAAAATAGCTTGTTTACTCTAGGCTCTTATCTTATGCTAATTTTTGATTCATATATATTGACACATATAAAGAACTGTACGCTTGCAGAAGCATGCAGGAACAATAATTTACAGTTTACTCTATCTGATGAGGAGCTAGATGCATTCATTGCGATATTCTATGCTCGTGGAATATCTGGCACGAACCGTCACTCGATTAGCAGTATTTGGTGTAATGACTGGGGAATACCGTTTTGCAAAGCGACAATGTCTAGGGACCGCTTTGTTGAAATTATGAGGTTTCTCAGATTTGATGAGAAATCTACTCGATCGGAGAGACTGCAAACGGACAAGTTTGCTTTATTTTCTACTGTGTGGGACAGGTTTATTGAAAATTGTATTGCGTGTTACAAACCTGGCCCATACATAACGGTGGATGAGCAACTTTTCCCAAGCAAAACTAGGTGTCCATTCACGCAGTACATGCCTTCCAAACCAGATAAATATGGCCACAAATATTGGCTAGCTGTTGATAAGGAGAGCAAATATCTGGCAAATGGCTTCCCTTATCTAGGCAAAGATGACACACGCCGTGCTGAGGAACGTTTAGCTGACCATGTGGTAATGAAGTTATTGGACCCGTTTTTGAAAAAAGGTCGCAATGTTACAACCGATAATTATTTTACTTCAGTAAAATTAGCTAAACAGCTAAAAAGCAAAGGAACAACGATCGTGGGAACACTGAACAAGATAAGGCGAGAAGTGCCTAAAGAAATAAAATCCATGAAAGAGGAATTGTACAACACTAAAGTGTTTAGAAATGAAGACAATTTTACACTTACAATATATCAAGGAAAGCCCAACAAAAATGTTGTCATTTTGAGTTCCGTTCATCCAGATGTTGTTGTTGCGTCTGATTCCGCTAAAAAAACTCCAGAAACGGTAAAGTTTTACAATGAAACAAAATATGGAGTAGATGTAGTGGATCAGATGGCACGAAAATATACCACACGAACATGCACAAGGAGATGGCCTGTTCATGCATTTGAAAATGCCTTAGACTTTGCGGGTATAAATGCATGGATAATATTCAATGAGATAACCCACCAAAAAATGTCACGCAAGGCATTTTTGCAAACGCTTGTGAGAGAGTTGAGTGGTCCTTATGTCACAGATAGGGAAAAGGGTTCCACGTCCCAAGTTTCTACATGCTCAGAAGTGATGGTTCAAACAAAATTTTGCCAGATCAAAGAAAAGTGCAAGGAAAATAGATCTGTCGGCAATTGTAAGACTTGTGGTAAGTCTTTGTGTGGGCAATGTACTGCCATAAATCAAAGGCAATGCCTAAAATGCGAAACACCAAATGTTTAGAAGGTGAATTCTGCGCCATATTTTCATTTTTATGCTCCTCCACCTACATTTTCTCTGCTTTTTGTTCTTCAGTTGTTGTTTATATGTGTGCACTTGAATAAAAAAAAATGTTTGAAAAACGTCTATTATTATTGTTATTTTCTGTAGAAAAATAAGAAAAGCAGAAAAAAAAACAATCAAAAGCATTACTGTTGGATCTCACAATAATAATACATTACAAAAAATATAATTATTAATAAATAACCACAAATGAAACTCTAAAAATAAACGAAAACAAGCAAGGAGTCAAAATGACTCCTTTCAGTAGTTCTAGGCGGGGTCACGAGTCCAGTAGTCCTAGTGTTAAAATTACCCCAACACTGTATACAGCTGTACACTACTGATACAGTACACTTTTTCTGCTTTTCATATTCTGGTCTACTCCATACTGAGCCTGTGAGCGTGTGTCTGTTACTCCGGAAATATATACGGAGATTTAAAATTACCCCAAAACTGTATACAGCTGCACGCTACTGATACAGAACACTTTTTATGTTTTCATATTCTGGTCTACTCCATACTGAGAGAGCACCTGTCTGTTACTCCGGAAATATATACGGAGATTTAAAATTACCCCAACACTGTATACAGCTGTACGCTACTGATACAGTACACTTTTTCTGCTTTTCATATTATGGTCGACTCCATACTGAGAGAGCGTCTGTCTGTTACACCGGAAATATATACAGAGATTTAAAATTACCCCAACACTGTATACAGCAGCTGTACGCTACTGATACAGTACACTTTTTCTGCTTTTCATGTTCTGGTCTACTCCATACTGAGCCTGTGAGCGTGTGTCTTTTACTTCAGAAATATATACGGAGATTTAAAATTACACCAACATTATATACACCTGGTATCTTCTGATACAGTTCCCCTTTTTCTTATTATTATATTCTTGTGTAATCCATACTGAGCCTGAGAGCGTCTGTGTCTGCCTCCTGAAATATATACGGAGATTTCCAATAATTTCACTATACTATATATATGCCTGGTATCTGGTGATACAGTACCCCTTTTTCATCTTTTTACATTCTTGTGTAAACCATACTGAGCCTGAGAACGTCTGTGTCTGCCTCCTGAAATATATACGGAGATTTAGAATATTTTCACTATACTATATATACCTGGAATCTGGTGATACAGTACCCCTTTTACTTCTTTTTATATTCTTGTGTAATCCATACTGAGCCTGAGAGCGTCTGTGTCTGCCTCCTGAAATATATACTGAGATTTCCAATAATTTCACTATACTATATATACCTGGAATCTGGTGATACAGTACCCCTTTTTCTTCTTTTTAAATTCTTGTGTAATCCATACTGAGCCTGAGAGCGTCTGTGTCTGCCTCCTGAAATATATACCGAGATTTAGAATATTTTCATAAGACTATATATAACTGGTATTTGGTGATACAGTACCCCTTTTTCTTCTTTTTATATTATTGTGTAATCCATACTGAGCCTGAGAGCATCTGTGTCTGCCTCCTGAAATATATACCGAGATTTAGAATATTTTCATAATACTATATATAACTGGTATCTGGTGATACAGTACCCTTTTTGCCAGAAAGTCCTCCTCCACCCACCACTCTAAGTGCATCATTGACACATGGAACATTGGCCCACATGTGTGATTATTTCTTGAGGATCTGCTTTTTATATTCTGGTGTGATCCATACTGAGCCTGTGAGAGTCTGTCTGTTACTCCGGAAATATATACAGAGATTTAAAAATTACCCCAACACTGTATACAGCTGTACGTTTCTGATACATTTCCCTTTTTCTTCGTATTATATTCTTCTGTAATCCATACTGAGCCTGAGAGCGTCTGTGTCTGCCTCCTGAAATATATACAGAGATTTCCAATAATTTCACTATACTATATATACCTGGTATCTGGTGATACAGTACACCTTTTTCATCTTTTTATATTATTGTGTAATCCATACTGAGCCTGAGAGCGTCTGTGTATGCCTACTCAAATATATACGGAGATTTAGAATATTTTCACTATACTATATATACCTGGTATTGGCCCACATGTGTGATTATTTCTTGCGGATCTGCTTTTTATATTCTGGTGCGATCCATACTGAGCCTATGAGAGTCTGTCTGTTACTCCGGAAATATACAGTACAGACCAAAAGTTTGGACACACCTTCTCATTCAAAGATTTTTCTGTATTTTCATGACTGTGAAAATTGTAGAATCACATTGAAGGCATCAAAACTATGAATGTAATTATACATACATGTGGAATTATACATTACACTTTACAAAAAAGTGTGAAACAACTGAAAATATGTCTTATATTCTAGGTTCTTCAAAGTAGCCACCTTTTGCTTTGATGACTGCTTTGCATGCAGAAAAGGTGAACGGATGGACTCTACATGCCTGGTTCCCACCGTGAAGCATGGAGGAGGTGGTGTGATGGTGTGGGGGTGCTTTGCTGGTGACACTGTTGGGGATTTATTCAAAATTAAAGCGGTGAGCTGTCCAGCTCACCCCAAACCATCTCGATTGGGTTCAGGTCTGGTGACTGTGGAGGCCAGGTCATCTAGCACAGCACCCCATCACTCTCCTACTTGGTCAAATAGCCCTTACACAGCCTGGAGGTGTGTTTGGGGTCATTGTCCTGTTGAAAAATAAATGATGGTCCAACTAAACGCAAACTGGATGGAATAGCATGCCGCTGCAAGATGCTGTGGTAGCCATGCTGGTTCAGTATGCCTTCAATTTTGAATAAATTCCCAACAGTGTCACCAGCAAAGCACCCCCACACCATCACACCTCCTCATCCATGCTTCACGGTGGGAACCAGGCATGAAGAGTCCATCCGTTCACCTTTTCTGCGTGCAAAGCAGTAATCAAAGCAAAAGGTGGCTACTTTGAAAAACCTAGAATATAAGACATATTTTCAGTTGTTTCACACTTTTTTGTAAAGTGTAATGTATAATCCACATGTGTTGATACATAGTTTTAATGCCTTCAGTGTGATTCTACAATTTTCACAGTCATGAAAATACAGAGAAATCTTTGAATGAGAAGGTGTGTCCAAACTTTTGGTCTGTACTATATACGGATATTTAAAAATTACCTCAACACTGTATACAGCTGTACGCTTCTGAGACATTACCCTTTTTCTACTTTTTATATTCTGGTGTGATCAATACGGAGCCTGTGAGAGTCTGTGTCTGACTCTGGAAAAATATAAGGAGATTTACAATTACCCCAACACTGTATACAGCTGTACGCTTCTAATACATTACCCTTTTTCTACTTTTTATATTCTGGTGTAATCCATACTGAG
This sequence comes from Oophaga sylvatica, assembly GCA_033576555.1. Taxonomy (NCBI): domain Eukaryota; kingdom Metazoa; phylum Chordata; class Amphibia; order Anura; family Dendrobatidae; genus Oophaga; species Oophaga sylvatica. Next base: position 81,871 of record JARQOD010001158.1, on the reverse strand, counting down.
CCTGAGAGAGTCTGTGTGTGACTCCTGAAATATATACAGAGATTTACAATTATCCCTAGACTGTATACAGCTGGTATCTTCTGATACAGTACCCTTTTTCTGCTTTTTATATTCTTGTCTAATCCATACTGAGCCTGTGAGCAACCACCACAGAAACACAGCTATATGGTCTAATAGAAACATTTGCTTTATTAATTATAAGAATGATAAAATTACATAAATGACAGAACATTGGCAGGGGGGAGAAAGAAAAATCAAATAAAACACATCGGTGCACATGGATGCACAAAATGCACCTGGGAACACCTGTACCTGCAATCATACAATATAAGGTATAAGGTGCTTATAAATCATGGAGCAAGAAGCTGCTAATAGATACAATAAACAATTAAGGTAAGTACCATGGTATACATATAATATATATATATATATATATATATAAGCAGCATTATGTGGCATAAGCCAAACAGTCAAAGAGACACGCTCCAATAAGGCACCAATGTATTCCATATAGTGCTAACAAAGAACATGATGGAAAAAGTATACATATATGCACATGTATGGAAATGAATGGTATAATTACCCAGAGAGAGCAGGACCAGGAGACCCCCAGGGCAACCCCGACGCGCGTTTTGGAGCTATAAAAGAGCTCCTTCCTCAGAGGGCATAGCTTCTGATACAGTACCTTTCTGCTTTTATATTCTGGTCTAATCCATACTGACCGCGTCTGTGTGTGACTCCGAAATTATACGGAAATTTACAATTACCCCAACACTGTATACAGCTGTACGCTTCTGATACAGTACCCTTTTTCTGCTTTTTATATTCTGGCTAATCCATACTGAGCCTTGAGCGTCTGTGTGTGCCCCCTGAAATATATACGGAGATTTACAATTTTCACCTATACTAAATACACCTGGTATCTTCTGATACAGTACCCTTTTTCTGCTTTTTATATTCTGGTCTAATCCATACTGAGCCTGAGAGCGTCTGTGTGTGACTCCTGAAATACATACGTAGATTTACAATTATCCCTAGACTGTATACAGCTGTACGCTTCTGATACAGTACCATATATCTGCTGATATTTTGGGTACATTTTCACAAAAATGAGGAAGTATGGTGGAAGAGGACGCGGACGTGGGCATGGAGGGCCAGCTGGTACTGATGGTGGTGGTGGTGCATCTGCTGGAAGTGCCATAAGCACAATAGCACCTAAGGTAGGAGGTGTTGAGCAGGCGTCATCATTTGGCTCAAGAAGGCCTGGAATGCTCCCTTTACTGGAGTAGGTAAACTACTTTTAAAGTCGGAGCATCAGGAAAAGGTTTTGGCTTACATTGCCGAAAGAGCCTCCAGCTCTATCGCCTCCTCTTCTGAAGTTTCAAAAAATGCAAGCACTGAGTCGCCAGTGCAGGCTCCTGGTCAGGAACAACACCTTTCCTTGTGTGCTTCACCCCCACCAAAAGTGAAGGATGCGGCAGCCCACACTTCAGATTACTCTATGGAACTCTTTTCATATACCATGCCAGGGTTATCAAGTCAAATCCTGAATTCCCCAGTCCAAGATGAATCTGACATGGAGTGCACTGATGCACAGCCACTGCTAGATGATTCTGCTGGTACATTCACCCAGAGCACTACATTGCCCTCACAGTCTACTGAGCCAGAATCTGACCCTGATGAAACTCAGGTGCCCCTTCCCGCATACTATACCACCTTACACGTGACACAGAGGAAGTTGCAGATGAAATTGAAGAGGAGGTGATGGATGACCCAGTTGTTGACCCGGATTGGCATCCATTGGGGGAAGAGGGTGCCGCTGGCAATAGCTCAGAAGAGGAGAAGGATCCGCAGCAGGCATCGACATCGCAGCAGCAGTTATCTGGCAGGCCAGTAGCAGTCCAAAAAGGTGTTAAAAAACAAAAAGAGTTGCAGGACAGCTTGGCCAGACGGTCAAATTAGCAAGCCCTGAAAATTTATCCCATAGTAGGAAGAATCCAGTGTGGCACTTTTGACCAAAATCCTATTGATGAGGCAAAGGTTATCTGTAAGAAGTGCGGAAGGAACTTTAGCCTAGGGAAAAATCTCAGAAATTTGAATACCAGTTGCATGCTTAGACACTTAAAGCACATGCACCTGCAATCGTGACGGACTACAAAACCTACAAATCCCCCTCCCAGGGCCGGCGTCAGCACCTGGCGCAGCCAGTCAAGTGCCGGTTCCCTGAGCAGGTGGGGGCTGACTCTCCGTGCTCCACTGCTGTGATGTCTTCCGTGTTTCCTGACAGTGACATTCAGGTTAGAGAGCGCAATGACAACACGTCTGTATGCCCTCTGCCTAAACAGTCCAAGTGCAGAGAGCTGTAAGATGGCGATGCTGAGGAATCCAAAGTAGATCGGTGCACAGCGAGGAGAGGTATTTCATTTTTTTTAATGTTTGGAGCAATATATGGGGAGCATTATACACTGGAGAATTATATATGGGGCCCAGCATACACTTGAGCATCATAGATAGGGCCCATCATACACTGGAGCTTTCTGAATGGGGGACATCAGACACTGGAGCAGCATCTACGGGGCCCATTATACACTGGATCATTATAAATGGGGCCTATTATATATGGAGCATTATTTTGGCCCATAAGACACTGGAGCATCATCCGTGGGGCCCATCATATACTGGAGCATTCTAAATGGGGCAGATCAGACACTAGAGCAGCATCTATGGGGCCCATCATATACTGAAGCATTCTAAAAGGGGGAAAACAGACACTGGAGCAGCATTTACGGGGACCATTATACACTGGAGCATTATAACTGGGTCCTATTATATATGGAGCATTATATTAGCCCATAAAACACTGGAGTATCATCCATGGGGCCCATTACATACTGGAGCATTCTAAATGGGGCAGATCAGACACTGGAGCATCATCCATGGGGCCCATCATATACTGGAGCATTCTAAATGGGGGACATCAGACACTGGAGCAGCATTTACGGGGCCCATTATACACTGGAGCATTATAAATGGGGCCTATTGTATATGGAGCATTATATTGGCCCATAAGACACTGGAGCATCATCCATGGGGCCCATCATATACTGGAGCATTCTAAATGGGGCAGATCAGACACTGGAGCATCATCCATGGGGCCCATCATATACAGGAGCATTCTACATGGGGGACATCGGACAATGGAGCAGCATTTACGGGGCCCATTATACACTGGAGCATTATAAATGGGGCCTATTATATATGGAGCATTATATTGGCCCATAAGACACTGGAGCATCATCCATGGGGCCCATCATATACTGGAGAATCATATGGGGTTCATTATTTATGGGGCATCATATAGGGTATGGAGCATCATATGGCGCACATATGGGGCCTATTCTGTATGGAGCATTATATGGAGCCCATTCTGTTTGGAGCAATATATGGGGCCCATCATATACTGTATGGAGCTTTATATGCGACTCATTATACTGTATGGAGCAATATGTGGGGCTCATTCTACTCTATGGGGACCGTCCTATACTTTATCACACATTATATGGGGACTTTCATATACTGGAGCATTATGTGGAGCTCATCATATACTATATGGAACATTATATGGGACCAATTATGTCTGGAGCAATATATGGGGCTCATTATTCTGTATGGCGCACTAGGTGGTGGCCATAATACTGTAAGGAGGAATATACTGTCCGGTTTTTGAGCTATTGTAGATTTTAACATAGATATCAGTCATGTAAGAAGTGAAGTATTTTTCATTGTACTATACCTATATTTCTGTGCCGTATCTGAGCATCATGAATTGTGGTATGTGTTAAAGGGGCCCACTGACACTCTTTGGCCCGGGGCACACGAAAACCGGGAGCCAGCCCTGCCCCCCCACAACTTTAGCCAAATAACCCTCAATGCGTAACTATTATTATAAAGTTAATTAAGGTTGACAAGCTTAAGTAATAAGAATTTTAGTCGTTGCCATTGAAATGGGCACTGTAGGTGTGTTTACTGTCCTCCACTCCCTGCTGACTTTGCTTCCCCATTGACTTGCATTTCGTGTTTCAGTCGGACCACTGACTTTTCCCAGTAGTTGGTCGATTTCGTTCAACTCGACTTTTGAGAAAGTCGCTCATCTCTAATGACTTTGAAATTTAGCACATCCACACCAAGAAGATGAAGATCAGAGCTGCAAAAAATGTGCACAAAAGGCCATGAATGTCTGGAAAATCATTTTCTCTAGGGCTCAGTTACCCTCTTACTAAAGTGGTGCCGAATGATGCATACACAGCTATCATGCCTACTCAGCATGAGATGCTTGAAAGATGATGTATTCTCTTTTGTCCATGTCCACTTTTTGAAAGCGAGCAGAAAAGAAGGATGATATAGCGGGAAGACGTGTGATTTTGGTCAGTAAGGAGGTGATGTCAGATACAGATAGGTAGATCTGCGTGTCATAGGTGCAGTGATGATATTGCAAACCGTGCCATTACATCAGCTGTCCCAGGGCGAAGGTGAAGATGGAGAAGAGTAGGGGTCCTAGAACAGAGCCTTGGCGAACACCGAAAGACAGGTGTCGAGGTCAGAAGGTGGTGTGGGAGAAGAAGACAATGAATGTCCCCCAAACAGTCTTGTTGTTTTTTAAAGACTCTGCCGATAACCCAAAAAGGCTGTTTTCACCTCCGGCCATGCCCGCATCCGCAGGGGTAGCAAAACTACCAGCCTTGCCAACACCAGCATTATCAGGCACATGGCAGAAAAGCACCCGACTTTGTTTGTTGAACATCAGGCTCCATGAATAGTGTCTGCGGGTGATACCACTGCGTCTACTGCTGTTGTGAGTGCAAGCCAATATCCTGTCCAGGGTGCATGCAAAGATGCCTATTGCCCTGCATCTGTAGTTGCACACAAACTCAACTAGCACCATTACCAATCACGTCCACGTCCTTGTCCCAACGCAGCGTTCACTTGTCTATAACCCAGTCCTTGGAGCGCAAGCAGAAATAAGCAGCCAATGCCACAGCACTAAATTCACACATTTCTCGTCTGTTTGCGATGGAAATGTTGCATTTTAGGCTCATGGAAGACGTAACCTTTCCGCAACGTGATGGCGTTGACTGTAACAAGATACTCGGTCCCCACCCACCACTATTTCTCCCGGTCTGCTGTAACAACATTACACAAGCAAGCACGTGTCCCACAACATTACCCGGGCCCTCAACAATGCTGTTACAGGGAAAGTGCACCTAACTACTGACACGTGGACAAGTGCTTGTGGGCAGGGACGGAACATCTTGCTGATGGCACACTAGGTTAGCGTTGAATAAGTCATGAGCCAGTCAGACATTGGGAGACGATGTCACAGATGTATGGAGGAGACAGTTTCTGGAAGGCTTTGTATGTCATAGTTAGGCTTTTGAACTGTAGCCTATGAGCAATAGGAAGGCAGTGAAGGGCCTGGCAGAGAGGAGAGGCTGGGGAATAATGGAGGGACAGTTGGATTACTCTGGCAGCAGAGTTTAGGATAGATTTGAGTGATGCAAGAGTGCTGGAGGGGAGTCCAGAGAGTATAAGGTTGCACTAGTCGAAGCGGGAGATCATGAGGGCGTGCACAAATATTTTTGAAGTTTCTTGGAATGTACAGATCCAGGAAATGTTTTTGAGTTGTAGTTGGCCGAAGGATGCAAGGGCTTGGATATGTAGCTTGAAAGAGAGGGCAGAGTCGAGGATCACCCCAAGGCCACGAACAACTGGGACTATTTTACACGGTGTGCCGTCCCGGCATTACACAGGCACGTGTCCCACAACATTACCCGTGCCCTCCACAATGCTGTTACTTGCAAACTCAACCTAACCACAAACACGTGGACAAGTGCTTGTGGTCAGGGACTGAGGGCACACTGGGTTAACATAGTGGAAGCCGGGACCCACTCCGACCTTGGAATTGTGCACGTCCTCCCAACCTCTAGTATTGCGGGCCCTATGTCAATCTGGGTTACCCCCACAGTCTACAGATCCTGCACCTTCTCTTCCTTCTTCGCCTCCTCTTCAGCCTTCATCTCCAAAATTAGCACATCAGTCAAACGCTGGAAGCACTGCAACACTGCCTCATCAAAGCGGCAAAAGGCTGTGCTGGAGCTAATATGCTTAGGTGACAAAACGCACAATAATGAAGAGCTGTGGACAGCTCTGAAAGAGCAGGCAAATCTGTGGCTGACACCACTGAACCCACAAGCAGGCATAGTTGCGTGTGACAATGGCTTTAACCTGGTGGCTGCTCTGTGGTGAGGCGACCTCCGACACGTGCCAGGCCTGGCAAATGCGCTTAACCTCATTGGTCAACGTTTTCTGAAAAGCGACATGGAGCTGCCAGATCTGCTCGGAAAAGTACACCGCTCTGCGTACCCATTTTAGAAATTCAGCTACAGCTTTATCCGTCCTTGCCATGCTTCAGCAGCACTTACAGCTTCAGGCTCACCAACTGGTGTGTGATGTCCCCAGGCATTGGAACTCTACCCTGCAGATCTTGGAAAGGATTTGTAAGCAAAAGAGGGCATTTGGTGACTAGTCTATCAGCATCAACAAGGTTGTGGGTATTCAGTTCTGACTTCACACATAAGATCTCAGGAGTGGACATGGATGTCAGACATATGTACCATCCTCCAAAACTTTGAGGAATCCAACAAGATGCTGAGCTTAAATAACGCAATAATTAATGTCTCCATCCTCCTTCTCTATGTTCTAATGTGAATATTTATAGTTATTTATATAGCGCAAACATATTAACAGTTTAACATTTTGAAAAACAACAGTCCTAAGTAACAACGATAACATTAATACAAAAATTAAACCAAAATAAAATGACCCTGCTTGTGACAGCTTACAATCTACACTAAGTAACAACAATAACAATAATTAGATTAAAAAAAACAATTGTGCTCGTGACAACTTCAAATCATTATGCAAATTGGTTTTAAGTGTCATAGCGTTTTTTGCTTTTTTTTGTAAATGAAACCCATTGATGGTATTGTGTCTCAGGGTTCTTTGGATAACTGAAATCAATCTCAGATACCTGTGATAATTAGTTTGCCATCTGAGCCCAATAAAAGGAAAACTGGATGTTCTACACTATTAAGCAGGCCAGAGTTTTCAAGTAACATGGGAAAGAAAAAGGATCTCTATGCTGCTGAAAAGCATCAAATAGTGCAATGCCTTGGTCAAGGGATGAAAACATTAGATATTTCCCAAAAACTTAAGCGTGATCATCGTACTGTTAGAGAGATTTGTGGCTGATTCTGAGCACAGACCTGTTCGTGCTAATAAAGGCAGAATGAGGAAGGTTTCTGCCAGGCAACTTCATCGGATTAAGAGAGCAGCTGCTAAAAATCCATTACAAACCAGCAAACAGAGATTTGAAGCTGCTGGTGCCTCTGGAGTCCATCGAACCTCAAGGTGTAGGATCCTTCAAAGGCTTGCTGTGGTGCATAAACCTACTATTCGGCCACCCCTAAACAGTGCTCACAAGCAGAAATGGTTGCAGTGGGCCCAAACATACATGAAGACTAATTTTCAAGCAGTCTTGTTTACTGATGAGTGTCGAGCAACCCTGGATAGTCCAGATGGATGGAGTAGTGGATGGTTGGTGGATGGCCACCATGTCCCAACAAGGCTGTGACATCAGCAAGGAGGTGGAGGAGTAATTTTTTGGGCCGGAATCATGGGGAAACAGCTGGCAGGGCCCTTTAAGGTTCCCGAAGGTGTGAAAATGACCTCTGCAAAGTATATAGAGTTTCTGACTGACAACTTTTTTCCATGGTATAAAAAGCAGAAACGTGCCTTTAGGAGCAAAATCATCTTCATGCATGACAATGCACCATCTCATGCTGCAAAGAATACTTCTGAGTCATTGGCTGCTATGGGCATAAAAGGAGATAAACTCATGGTGTGGCCACCATCTTCACCTGACCTCAACCCTGTAGAGAACCTTTGGAGTATCATCAAGCAAAATATCTATGAGGGTGGGAGGCAGTTCACATCAAAACAGCAGCTCTGGGAGGCTATTCTGACTTCATGCAAAGAAATACAAGTAGAAACTCTCCAAAAACTCACAAGTACAATGGATGCAAGAATTGTGAAGGTGATATCAAAGAAGGGTTCCTATGTTAACATGTAACTTGGCCTGTTAGGAAGTTTTGGAGTTAAATAGCTTTTTTGTTCAGTGAATGTGACCTCCTAATGCTGCAAATTCCACAAATGAGCATTTTCAGTTCTTTAAAATATATCAAATGTATCAAATGTTTAGAAATTCTACTGTGCCTAATAATTTTGGAACAGTGCATTTTGAGTTTTTATTCATTTTGGAGATTATACTATTATCATTGGGAGGTTTCTTCAATAAAATTTGAAATATACTATATCGGGTGATGACTTTTATTAGACTATTATTTTATTATTAGAGAACAATAAATCCCAATCCGGAACAACAATCAACATGAAAAACTCAATTTAATCAATAGCACAAAACCCCCTCCACATATAAATAACAGCAGGGGTCCAGAGTTTTTTTTTTATAATTAATTATAATTTATTATACACCAAATACATAAAATACTACAGAGTAACAACACCAAGCAGATAGAGGGAAACGGAACAATTTTTCTCCCACTATGTAAATATAATTAATGCACCTAAGCTATTTATATATTATATATATGTTATATAACGAATAAAAATAAAATAATTCATAAATATGCAGAACAAATTTTTAAATCCCAATACATGCTACTCAAATCCATATAATGAAAGTGTGAATGTGCAATTAATCCATGAATAATAACAGCAGCATAGAATAAATAATATTCCACTAAATATATAAGTGCTTTTAGTGCATACTGAACTTAGTATAAATAGCCATCAAATTATAAACAATATGTATCCTTTCTCACTTCATGCAATAAAGTGCTATCGTGCAATCAATAATAACAGCATAAATATAGAGCAGGGAGTGTATTCAAGTTGTAAAAAAATTATTAAGGTGCTAATGCCAATAATAAAAATAACCACCCAAAATTTTAAACAATATGTATCCAATCTCAATTCAAGCAGTAAAGTGCTAATGTGCAATCAAATCAATAGCAGCAGTGGTTATAGCAGTCAGTGGTTGCAATTACTGTTTTTTTCATCAAGTCATTTTTTCATGAGATGTTCTTTAATTCTGATAGAGTTGCACTAGGCACTTTATATTTATTTTTATTTTTCCATTATGCATTGTTCATTTGTGGCATGAGTTATTGATAGACATATGGTCTTATACATAGGGTTGATTTGATGCACTATGCACTTTAATACCCATAATACTATATTGGCTAATTGTGTTTCTATATGAATATCTGCATGTCAGAGGAATATCTCAATATCTGTATTAATTATCTCATAAACCACTGCTTTGTATATGCATACATGAGAACTTTGGATCAACTGTGATTATATGTACAGTATATATTGATGCATAAATTTATTTGAATTGTCACGACACGACACTTGCTTGATTAGAGATCTAGTTGCTGCCTTCTCCCTTGTTTTTTATATGCATAATATGTATTAAAATTGATTGTTTTTTATTAATTGTTTTTTGTATAAATAAAAATGTATTAATTGTTACAATTACTCCTAGTCCATTTTTTTTTGGGGGGGGGTTTCCCAGAAAAGGGAGCCTTTCAGGCCTTCTGGAGCCAGACGATGACGCAAGCTCAACACCTCCTGCCTTAGGTGCTATTGTGCTTTTTGCACTACCAGCAGATACACCACCACCACCATCAGTACCAGCTGGCCCCCCCGCCCACGTCCGCGGCCTCTTCGACCATACTTCACATGTTTGGGAAAATGTACCAAAAATACCAGCAGATATATGGTACTGTATCAGAAGCGTACAGCTGTATACGGTGAAGGGGAAAATTGTAAATCTCCATATATATATATATCAGGAGTCACACACAGACGCCCACAGGCTCAGCATGGATTAGACCAGAATATCAAAAGCAGAAAAAGGGTACTGTATCAGAAGATACCAGGTGTATATAGTATAGGGGAAAATTGTAAATCTCCGTATATATTTCCGGAGTCACACACAGACGTTCACAGACTCAGTATGGATTAGACCAGAATATCAAAAGCAGAAAAAGGGTACTGTATCAGAAGATACCAGGTGTATATAGTATAGGGGAAAATTGTAAATCTCCGTATATATTTCCGGAGTCACACACAGACGCTCACAGGCTCAGCATGGATTAGACCAGAATATAAAAAGCAGAAAAAGGGTACTGTATCAGAAGATACCAGGTGTATATAGTATAGGGAAAATTGTAAACAGCAGACGCGAACAGGACAGGACCGAGGAGAGACGCCGTCAGCGATGCCTAGCAACCTGTCCCCAGCGCACATGCACACCAACAGGTAACTGATCCACCATGATACATTGTATATAACAACCATGTATGTGCAAAGAACATGCAAGTGTACATAAAGGAAAATATCTAATTAATCCGAAATCTACTATCATACAATCCAGAGCAGTGCAGTCATACACTATAATTATATATAGGCAATCAGTATAAATACATATAGCATACAATGATAAAGTGCATGGTGCAAACCACATATTGAAAAAGGCACATATAGTGCATACCAAAAGTATGTAAACATACATATATAGTAAATTTACATAAAATACACGTAATTAATATATGAAGTGCATAATGTAACCAATAAAGTGCATGAATAGTGCAGATTACATATTGGAAAAGGCACATATTGTGCATGCCACACACATGTAAACATACATACATGGTAAATTTTCATATAGTACACATAATTAACATATAAAATGCATAGTGTAACGAATAAAGTGCATGAGTAGTGCAAAGTACATGATAATAGCAACCTGATAACCATACTATTCAATCCAGAACAAATGCGTTGATATGCTAAAAAAGTACTAATACTATATATTCAAGTGGATAATGTCCAAGTATTAAATAAGACACATGTGCACTATCCATAAAGAGTGCATCCACACTCTATACATATTTAAACATAAATTGCATATAAAAGTACATCCATAGCCCCAAAACATATGCGATACTGATAATGAATTCCACATAAGCAGATGGTGAAGCCAATACAATGTAAGGTAACAATCTAAAATAAATAAAAAATATATTAATAAACAGACAATAGACAATAATATTAAAAACAGATGCCATAAAATAATGAGGGGAAGGGTGATCAAAGGAAGGGCGCAAAACTGAGAGACTCATTTAAGCCATCCGGATGAAGTGAACAAAGCTTCCAAATCCAGAAGGCTTCCCTCTGTGCCAAAAGCCTACTCATTTTGCCTCCACGAAGATTTGGAACTACACGGTCTATACTCCTAAATTTAAGTCCAGATGGATCACATGAATGATATGCTTTGAAGTGTCGAGGAATCATTTTTAGGGCATCACTATTATCCTCATCCGCAGCTGCCAGGATGTCACGAACATGTTCCCGCACCGGAATCTTAAAGGCACGTGTTGTTAAACCTACATATACTTTATTGCAGGGGCACGACGCATGGTAAACAACAAAAGTTGTAGAACAAGTGATGGTCTGAGTGATGGTGAATGTCTTACAATCAGAGGAGGGGAAATCCTTAGTTTGTATAACATTCGGACATGCTACACACCACCCACAAGGTTTATAATCCCATGGCAGGTCCGATGATGCGCCGTGAGTGGAAAAGATAGATGGTTGGGGATGGTTGCACGTTCTTTGCACATACATGGTTGTTATATACAATGTATCATGGTGGATCAGTTACCTGATGGTGCACATGTGCACTGGGGACCGGTTGCTAGGCATCGCTGACGGTGTCTCTCCTTGGTCCTGTCCTGTTCGCGTCTGCTGCTTCGCTCACGTGATTTGAGTGGGCGGTCCTTCATGATGCGTGCGGGCTTGGCTGATGGGGCACTGGGTGATGTATGTATCCGGGTCTGCCCGGCGCTACATGCGCCAATAATATACAACAGCACTTTGTGCTGATTCAGTCCCATCCATTGGCTCTCTGACATATAAATACCCTTGGGTTACCTTTGATGCCACTCCCCCGGAAGAAGGCACAGTGCTGAAACGCACGTCGGGGAGGGTGGCACCACTGAGTCCCAGGTAATGTGATTACTTTGTACTCGTTGTGCACATATTACATATAGGTGTTGGATTGATACACAGCTATCCTTGATTACCTATATTACTGCACTTCCTTTATGTTTGTGACTCATTGTAGTCCCCTGGTATGGATTAGAGGCACATGGTTACTAAGCACTGTTGCTCTTATAACATAAATGGAGGCTGAGACTAGGTAAAGGCACACCAAATGAATGGGAAGTCCCTGGGTGTGTGCCATCTAGTCTGGACTATAGTTGTAAACCCATCGTCAATTAATCAGAGAGAGGGAATGTGATGTAGCCATCACAAAAATACTATATCGGGTATCAAATGTATATGAAAAGTCTTTATTGAATACAAACAAGGACAATTATATATAAAAGTTAAATAGGCAAGAACAATGCAGGCAATTGGACCACACCGACATGTGCGTGTCCAGAAAAACAGGAAGACGGGCCGACCCAGGTGATTGTTTAAATGTGAGTAACACAGTCACTGATCAATACAAGCTAGTCAAATACCCGCATGTAAATATGGAATCCAAATATGTCCATATAATGATGTTTGAACCTGTATAGGCATAAATACCAGCCCCTATATAAGCATTGAAGGAGATACATAAGCTGAAAGAACAATTCTAAAATGACAAGTGTCAAAAATGACCAATATTTACCTCCAACAAGAGAGTGCGGGTGGGAGCCTGGATCGGCACGTCTGCCCCGACGCGCGTTTCGGCACGATTACCTTCGTCAGGGGTAGTGTAGGGGTAATTGTAAATCTCCGTATATATTTCCTGAGTCACACACAGATGCTCACAGGCTCAGTATGGATTATACCAGAATATAAAAAGCAGAAAAAGGGTACTGTATGAGAAGATACCAGGTGCATACAGTGATGGGGTAATTGTAAATGTCCGTATATGTTTCCTGAGTCACACACAGATGCTCACAGGCTTAGTATGAATAAGACCATAATATAAAAAGCAGAAAAATGGTACATTATGAGAAGCGTACAGCTGTATACAGTGTACGGGTAATTGTAAATCTCCGTATATATTTTGGGAGTCACACACAGACGCTCTCCGGCTCAGTATGGATTAGACCAGAATATAAAAAGCAGAAAAAGGGTACTGTATCAGAAGATACCAGGTGTATATAATGTAGGGTAAAATTTCAATCTCCGTATATATTTCCGGAGTCACACACAGATAGTCAGCGTGTATTTGTCCATGATACCAGCCTGTACACGGTAGTGTGTGAGGAGCGTACAGCTCTATACGGTGTGGGAAAAAATAAACGCTCGGTAACTGTGCAGAAAAAAAGAATAAAAGTATTAGTGCTGTGTAAAAAGCAGTCTGCACAGCAGTGTGCACACAGCAATACAGCTAGTAGGCCGCCTATTAACCAGCGCTGCTGCACACAAGAAAATCCTCCCGTCACTGCACACTAACTGTACAGCACAATTGCTATCAGCACAAGCACATAACAACGTCTCTTTCCAGCCCTAACTCTCTCCCTACTGATAAACAGCGTCAGTAACCTCTCCCTACTGTTCAGATAGGCAGAAGTAAAATGGCGGTCGGCAGTCAAGGCTTTTATAGACACTATCACGCCCCCTAAAGCAAGCCAATCACTGCAATGCCCTTCTTTAAGATGGTGGTGGACGCTGCCTATGTCATCTCATTGCCCACAGTGTACGTCCTTGCTCATTGGCTGAAAAAATGCGCCTGCATGCATTATGGGAAAACCGACTTTGGCGCTCAGGTCGACGACCGCATGGCTGACTTCACGCTATGCTCGGGTTTCGCTCGGCGAAACTTGACTTTGGCGAAAGTCGGCGACTTATGAATCTAACCGACCTGTTTTGCTCAACTCTAACGGTGGCTAATGTCTGAGCAATGAGGAGTCCTTATGGCAGTTGATCAATTAGGGCTGGCTCTATCTGGACTTCCACTCTTTCGAGGGGCGTACAGGTTCGCAAGGACAGTGTGAGCACAGTCTGGCCAAGCGGTAACATGAGTTTGCCACTAGTTGGTCCCTCAAAATTACATCAGTGGGTCTCACACCCACATCATCCCGCTTAGCGATCGCGACTTGAATCTCTTGCAGCATGTTCATATATTGGGTCACAGAATCCCCTCCCTTTGGACGCAGCTAAACAAGCACTTCCGCAATTCACCGATATCCATAGGATCCCCATGCATCTCTTCCAAGATCTGTAACACTTTGGTGAACATGTTTCGCTCATGCGGGAGCCGGAACATAACAGAACATCTGGCTAACATCCTTACATCCTAAACATGCCTTTAAACTTTGGGAGATTGCTTCCTGTAAACTTTAGGAGATTGCTGAGCATGGCCCTCAGCGATAAGCTGGCCCTTGGGACACCCATGACCGATTGGTCTGCCACGCCTGTGCTTGTGGACTGCATCCTGTTGACTACGCCAAGTGTAAGCAGGTTGCGGGATGCAGTGACAAACAGGAGGCAGAGCAAGGATTAACAAAATGTAACAATTTAATAGAACAAGGTATGCACTCCTCGCAGGGAGCTAAATGGTTAAAGAATGAATAGTAGGAGTAACAAATGCACAACAATAGGAGCCCAAAGATATCTGTCCTGTATGCTTCTCTGCAGCAGATGATCCCGCAGGGGTTGTAGCATCGGCAGCTGCCGGGGAAATGTTCTCAAATGGGATCCTTTAAACGATGGTCCATCTTCTGGCAGCATAAGTTGGTCTCTGGCATATTCCGCTGAGCCCCTAGTCCATAATTATGTGCGGCCGAAGCAAACAAGGCCGCAGCACTCTTAAAATAAAACTTGAAAGGGTGTGAAGCAAGTAGCATGGAAAGCCGCAAGAGTCTGTTCGGTGCCCAGCTTTCTCCCCTCTGTACATGTGCGGTACTCACTGTCACTGAGCGCCCTGCACCTCTGTCTCCAGCAGTTACAGAGCACATGGCACCTCTGTCTCTGGCAGTTACTGAGCACACAGCACCTTTCACTGCAGCTGTCTCACTGCAGACGGCGAGGACTAACCAACATGGCCTGTCACTGTGCCAGCACTCAGAGGACGGAGCACACTGCACACCTCGCTGCGCGCTACTGCTGGTTCTCGCCATACTGACTGCTGCTGCACGCATTTTTTCTTTTATCTTACCCCGTCTCCCCAGGTCATGAGGTTGGTCCGGCTTCTCATTTCCCTCAGGCAACATAGGAGGCAACCTAAACAGCTCTGGACCTGATGCGGTAAAGGTACCCACAGCTCAGTCTTCCTCCTTACACAGCAAACAAATAGATGCAGGGATGAAGCATACATGTGTAAGGAGAAAGATTGGGCTGTGGGTACGTGCACAATGCTGGGTCCGCAACTGCCGAGGCTGCATCTGATGTTGCAGGGGGAAAAGAATGGGGAACTGTACAGGACACCAGACCTGTTAAGAGGGGGCGTGGCCAGGTTGAGTAAAGAAAAGGAAGCTCGGAAAAAGAGTTCAGTTTCCCGCCAACTGAGAGGAGACACAGGTGTGCGCCACGCTCTGTAGACAGAGGGACAGTGAAGAGCCGGGACTCAGCAGAGGACACGTGAGGGCCCCGAAGAGTCAGCGAGTGCGCAAAGCGTCGGGCACCCAGCCATAGAGTGTGCGGTGCTCACGTTGGGAAGCGAGTGCCAGGTGCCTGACTGTGAGCATCATTCCACCCGGTATACAGGAGTGCGGCGGAGCACATACAGGGTAGAGACTTCCACTCTACTGCATATTACAGCATTGCAAATTGATGGACTAGGGGCTCAATGGGCAAAACCAGACACCATCCATTGCTCCCAGAAGTTTATTCGTGTGTTGGCGGGCGACGTCTGAAGATTTCATACGGGCCACTGCTGGTACTACAACCCCCAGCTGAGGAGCACAAAGACGCAATAAATTTAATAACTGGACTGTTGTGTTACATTAAAATCCCTTTTGTTGATTCCCCTATTGTCTCCCTGCGATGAGTACCCTTATTGTTAAAATTAAACTGTTTTACTGTTAACCCTTGCTCTGCCTTCTCAGCGTTACTGCATCCCGTAACCTGCTTACATTTCGCATAGTCGGCAGTATTGAACCCAGCAGCCCTAGACTGATTGAAAAGACTCCCAGCATTTGTAGACTGGTGACAGCAGTGAAAGAGTTAAAGATGGCTGCTGACGGTGACTTTAAGATGGCACCGAACACTGACAAGAAGAAAGATGTCAGTGGCGCGAAAATGAAGGATTGTGCCGCCTTTCGTGGGTGTCATGGAAGGAACTTGGTGGCAAAAGGAAGGAGGCCGCACCCCCTGTGAATAATGCTCACCCGAAATGGGTGCGGGCGAAGAAGAAACTTACGTTTGGGCAACAGATTGTGAGGAAACGGGTGGAGCAGCCAGAAGTAATTCCATACATGAACGGGTGAAGATCAGAAGAGCAAGACAACCTGTTGATGGATGAGACGCCATTACTAGATATTATGCAGAGGCACAGTATGTCATTCCATGGCGGCATCGGCCGCCAGGACTGGAGGCGATCTGTGGCCCAGGCGGAGATGGGCCTGCTGGTCAGAGGAGCTGGAGGAGTGGCACCCTTTCCAGTGGCCGGACAAGCAGGCAGTGGAGAATAAGGAACTTGAGCGATTGGCGACGCACAAACTGGAACCTGAGAGGACCCGGAAGACTCTGGAGGCTGCCCTGAAGGGGATTGTTGCGACTGTGATCACCGGCTCCCACGGCGGCGCAAGAAGCTTGTCACCGGACACAGCAGCGGTGAGTAGGGAACTCTTGCCCGACCAACCTGTCATCTCAGCCCCTGTTCCTTCGCCTCCTGTGGCTCTGTTGTCTTCTCTGGTCGCTTCCCATCTCCTGACTCCACCATTGTGACCAATGTTGGTGGCACCTGAGTCCTCTCAGTGCGTACCTGTTCTGTTTGGCACCAGCGGCGCATTTTCGGGAGAGCTCCAGGTGCCCACTGCTGGAGAGACTTGGTGGATCCAAAATGTGAACAAAGAGAAAAAGCAGCGAGAGTGCCACATAGTAAAGCAGTTGCAGCACCCTGGTGAGGGAGCTATGACTGGACAGATGACCAAAGGCGTGATCTGGCACTTCGACCCAGGAGGGGTTATGGCTTTATCCTGAATACCAACACTGGAGACAAGGTCTATGTCAATGTCGGGTCCATTGCATTTGAAGTTCCCCTTCAGTTATGGGACCGTGTCACCTTTATAAAGGAACAAGGGCCTCGAGGGCCATATGCGGTGGCTGTGAGGTTGGCGGTGCAAGAGGATCAGCATTGTGAGTGGATGACTGCAGAGGCCGCAGCTCCTGCAGTTAGGCAGGGGGAAGTGGTGCCCGGGCAAAACTTGGCCACAGATGAATCACCAGAGCTGATGGCTCTGGGAGCCATGGAGCCACCGCTGGAGGGGGTGGGGAGCACAAGGAATAATGGAGACTCCTCTTCAAGTGGATCCTCGTCCCATACTAACATTGTGGGCATGCGGCCCACTACACCAATAAGCGGCCGTGCATTGATTAAAGCGGCCCCTTTAAAATGTTGTGCAGGTTGTACCTGTTGGATCATATATACTGTTTCACATCTCTAGAAGGGCAGTGGGCCCTGCATGCCATCAAGAACTAAGTGCCAGCAGAACAGTTTTCTTTTTTCCCCTCCCCAAGTTTTAGCTGCACCCGTTGTGCATCCCCTGCTGAATCACAGGGCTGAAACCCTATAAGGGTTGGTTACTGAGGACTATGTGTGTGGCTGCTTCAGAAACTGGACTATTTTATCCTTGAACTTTGCCCGTCTTTTAAACCTGAACTGTTCCCCCATTAAAAAAGAAAAAGCAGCTCACCAGTAATAAAGTGTGTCCATGGTCTGCTCAAAGGAGCGAGGGGAAAGGATTCATGCAGGAAGACCCAAGGAGAGAGCCGGGTCAGGACCATATGGACCATGGATAAGTTGGCCGTCGGGCCAGTGTTGTTGTTTACGGGTCACAGGAGCCAAGGGACCTAGGTCAGACGGACCCACTTTGAGAGAAACTGAGACTCTTGTGTTTTGGGTATTCCTGGACCACGGTGTGAATTACCTGTACAATGGACTGCTCGACAGAGGCGGACTAGACCTCAACAAAACTGGGAAACACACATTCGTCAGAAGACTCACTACATTCATCAGGAGGGTGTTATATTAGAAGAAGAGGGGCCTGGAAAAAAAACGTTAGACACGAACATGAAGCCAGTAAATTTACTGTTGAAGGATATGAGGTGCGGCAAAGAAGACCCAAGACAACATACTCGGAAGGGAGGTAAGAATTTCTAAAACAATCCACAGGGAGGAGATTGGAACAAAGCAAAATCCTCTAAACTGCATGCTCGCAAACGCCAGAAGCCTGACAAACAATATGGAAGAACTAGAAGCAGAAATATTTACAGGTAACTATGACATAGTGGGAATAACCGAGATGAAAGCTATGACTGGGCAGTTAACTTACAGGGTTACAAGTCTGTTTAGAAAGGATCAGAAAAATTGGAGAGAAGGAGGGGTTTGTCTTTATGTAAAGTCTTGACTAAAGTCCACTTTAAGGGAACATAGTAGCAAAGGGAATGAGGATGTCGAGTCCATATGGGTCGAAATAAATGGAGGGGAAAAGAGTAACAAAATTCTCATTGGGTCTGCTACATGCCCCCAAATATAACAGAAATCATGGAAAGTTTACTACTAAGGCAGATAGATGAAGCTGCAACCCATAATGAGGTCCTTGTTATGGGAGACATTAACTATCCAGATATTAACTGGGAAACAGACACCTCGAAACCCATAAAGGCAACAGGTTTCTGCTAATAACCAAGAAAAATTATCTTTCAAAATCGGTGCAGAATCCAACGAGAGGAGCAGCACTTTTAGACCTAATACTATCTAACAGACCTGACAGAATAACAAATCTTCAGGTCGTCAGGCATCTAGGAAATGAAGACCGCAATATTGTAGAGTTTCGCTCGTCTTTCACTAGGGAGGACTTGTCAGGGAGTCACAAAAACATGAGAACAGCAGAGAGAAAAGACCAAAACAAAAATAGGTATGCACACCAGAGTACAATATTCATAATGATTATACAAAGTTTATTGATTTGGAAAAAACAGGACACATAATGATTAAAACCACTTAAAACAACACATGGTGTATGACAAACAACCAAACACCTAAACCATGGTTAATATCACAAAATGTATAAACTCCTTGAGCGATATTAGCAAGTGCATGAAACACGTGAACAATGAGCATAATTGTATATCAATCAAGATGAGGAAAAGTGAAAGCAAATGTAAACTTAATATATGCAACATGCACACATGAGAACATGCCTAAAAAGTGCATGCAATTGGGAAGCACAGGGTGCAGGGGCCACATAAAATGCATGAAAATCAAAGGACACTGAAATAGTGCACCATATAAGAACTAAGCAAAGACCATGGATGTCTATACTTACAAAATGCAAGTGGACCCCTGCAGCTTCCACATGCGACCCAAAAAGAAAGGAGTTAAAGTGC
Organism: Oophaga sylvatica; assembly: GCA_033576555.1. Classification (NCBI taxonomy): domain Eukaryota; kingdom Metazoa; phylum Chordata; class Amphibia; order Anura; family Dendrobatidae; genus Oophaga; species Oophaga sylvatica. The sequence goes on along the minus strand of JARQOD010001158.1, from coordinate 62,107 downwards.
CACTGTGGGCAAAGAAATGAATGAGCCCAGGAATAAGGTGTGTGGGGAGAGCCCCACGCGTATCGCTGCTGGAGGCAGCTTCATCAGGGGAAGTGAACCTGTCCATACACAAACCACACATATATACCCTTGAAAATTAACTAAAACTAACACAGGTGGTAGCCGCACGATCCTAACAGAGAGGAGATGGGTGTTCCGGAATAAGGCGGTCCATTTCGCCAAGGCAAAAAAAAAAAAGCGGAAGCAATGCACAATGGGGCACAATGCCGATCTTTAGGCACCATAGTATCATAAGGCCTGAAGCGGGGTTCTAATGCCGTAGTCTCGCGATATCTGCGAGCGAGAGTTTGAAATATGAGGAGTGCGTGTGCGCAATGTAATAGACCTGTCTATCCCGGCAGCAGTCAGTTGCTGGACCTAATGCAAATCACTCCTGTGCTGCAGACACATGGATGGGTCCATGTATCTCAGTACAGGGCAGAATGAAGCAGAATGGAGGCTGAGCACGAAATAAGAGCCCATACAGACATGGTAAAAGAATCAAATATATCGATGTGAAAAACAAACCTTAGCCTACATGTTATATGTTGGTAGGATATATACTGTACAAAGTAGATGAGGGAGAAAAATAGGGAAGAGGGAGATATTAAGATATGAGGATGTTATTTCCTATATACTAAAAAGGATGCATATTAACCCTATGAGTTCAAGTGAACGGCCCAGCCAAAATAATGCTGTTGTGAAAAAGGCCAATAACTCTATACATAAATGCATGTATGATTAGATGCGCATATGTGGAGCCCCAGCTGTGCTAGGATTCCCACATCTCCTGGAAGGGTGCACTAAAAGATTTATCCACTAGAGGTCTTAATGCATCCACACACCTTCACCCATCCCCTAAGACCACCAGAGGGAGCCAGATAGGCATATAAAAGGAGGGTGAAGACAGGAAAGAGGAGTCTAGTCTAGTCTAGGAGTTGAGTCCAGCAGTACAGTCTAGCTGAGACGAGTGAGTGAGTGTTTAGCTTTTGTTTGAGTCTAGTAAAGCCTGCAGAGCAGAGTGGAGTTCGCAGAAGATGACTCAATAGCTTCAGTTAGAGAGCTAGGAGCGTGCCGACGCTCTGAGAGCGGCAGAAGAGGCAGCCCACCAACTGCCAGTGTGTGGAATCATGTGAGGGCCCGAGTAGGCCGACGGCAAGTGGAAGGAGTAGTAAAAGGGGCAGAGGAGCCTTACCAGCTCACCTCAACAAGTATTTACCGGACAACCGAGTCCGAGCCTATAGGGATCTCCATGACCCATTAGGAGAACGGCGGAGTTCCTGGAGGACTATAGGTCCCAGGAGCACCACAGAGCTGATACGTAACCGGACCAGGAGGGCGGAATCCGGCAGTCAGGGCACTGCAAGCAGGGACTGTGTTCTTCAAGAAAAGGTCCAACTACAAGGTCAGCCGGGTGCAGGACGGAGATTAAGTTAGGCCCAGCTACATGCAGGCCAGGACTTCATTACAGAAAGGCAAGGAACAGGAGGCCACACACCTACTCAGTGGGAAAATCTGGATGTGCATCCTTCACCCTACAGTGCTCCGGGATGTGCCTGCAACATCTTCAGTAAAGGTACCAAAGTGACTTGTGTGTGTCCAACTTCTTACCCCTAACTGCCTGGTTCCCCCTCTGTCCAGCTCCCCTATACAACTACCTGCCCTGAAGGACTTAGCCTCACCTGTGGGAGGCCTAACATCTAGCTGCGCAACACTAACCCTTCAGTGGCTCTGCACAGCAGCGCTGGTCGCCCTGATCAGGTACTACAGGTGGCGTCACGAATTACCATACCAACATTCATTCCCTGTAAATATCCCCCATTAAGGGTGAGCGCCCAGTGCCACGGACTGAGCTGTGTTGCTGTGACATTCCTCAAAGAAGCCGACAAGCTTGGTGCCGAGTACCCCATGGCCCTGGGAGGGCAGCTCATCTAACTTGGCGTCACGAACAGGATCGCGTGCCCTGCAGCAACGGAGTAACTTGTGCCCGTTGCCACCAGGTACTGTGTGCCTGACTGAAAAACTGTGTTTTGTATCGTGGTGAAGATTTCCCGCCATTGCCGCCATTTACAGCGTCATCGCGCGAAAAACTAGGCGGCGTACCTGCAAAAGCGCGCTGAGTCTGGGACACGCCCCCAGCGCTGATGCAGCGGCAGGTCCTGCAGAGAGCTTCGGTGAATGCTCTGATGTAACAGCGCCGGCGACACAGGTCCTGCAAGCAAGAGTACGCAGTGGGAGCTGCGGCCTACAGAAGAAGGTAGGCCACGTTTCACTAGGGGGGCGCAGAGATGTCGCAGCAGCAGGGCGGCGGCGCGGCCAGGCCAATAACTCCAATAACGTACCTACGGGCACTGGCCCTCACCTGGGCCTGTGGCCCCGATAGTACCACTGACACTGCCATACATGCCCGGAGCAAAGTGGCTTCCCCAGTACAGCGGCAAGCCAGACACCCTGTCAGGGTTCCAACGGAAAATATGCAGCATACTGGACATGTACTCAATGTCAGAGAAGCAGAAAGCTGCAGTTGTAGTGGGACAATTGACTGGTGCTGCAGAAAGAGAGGTAGAGACTTGGTCAGCTGCAGACTAGGAGTCAGTGCTTGCAATTTTTTTAAAGCTACAGACTATCTTTGAGGACCGCACCGAAACGGACCTCCGAATGAGGTTCTACCAATGTTCTTAAAAACCCGAGGATAGCATTCGGGACTACGCCTGTCGACTACAAGGGGCCCTGCGAGCTCTCAGGCAGGTTAATCCCTTGAGCATCATTAATGAAGATAAAATGTTAAAAGAACAATTTGTACGGGGACTGAGGTCCCAAGCGAAAAGCAGTACTGTGCATTGGTGGTCCTTGGATCATCCTGATGCTACTTTTTATGCTCTTAAGGATATGGCTATAAAAGGACTGCGGCCCCTGGAAACGCCCGAGATGACAACCCAGCGTCACCCGGGCGAGGCCACTCCAACGCCAGCAGCATCCACCTTTTCCCCGCTAGTTGCTGAAGCCAAAACACATGCGGCACCCTTGGCCGCTGTAATGAGTGCCCTGCAACTGCGGACGAACCGGAAACAGAAGGAAAGATCCAGCTAGCTGACTGCCCTGAGGATGTTCCCTGGATGAGCCGGAGGAGAAAGAGGACGTCGCCACCACAGAGGAGGACAACGCCATCCCCAGGAAGGGCCGATGACCAGCACCATCCTCAAGGAGGGATCATCTGCTAGCGCTTCCAGAAGAAAGGCCACATCGCACGCTAGTGTCCTTTAAATGAGCAAATCCTGGGTCCAAGGGCCAGCACCCAGGAATAGACTCATCAGGCCCCTCAGACTGGAACCGCAGGTTTGTGGGAGGATGACCTTTCCTGTCCATCATACTGGACGGGATCGCAATCCCTGCCCTGCTGGACACCGGATCTCAGGTAACCATCAAACCTGATATCCTTTATAATAGATACTGGTCCATGGAGGGTCTCCAACCCCCAAACCCCGATTTTGCAGTATACGCCTCTAATGGCCTCCCTCTTGACTTACTGGGGGCTAAAAACTTAGACGTAAAAGTGGGGAGAGTGGAGCTAAAGGATCAGGGACTTCTTGTAGTGAAGACTGATAATGAGGAAAATGGGTTGAATGTGGTTTTAGGCACTAACATTATTAGTAACTGTTTGGAGGAGGTTGTGTTTTTACTCCAACAGCTCGCCGATGTTGCCAGGCCAAAGCAAAAGGGAGCGATCCAGAAGGAGATCCGGGCCCTGATGTGCCAGCAGCAAGTGAAACTGACCGGTGGTGAGATTGGTAACGTACGGGTGACAGACCCAAACCCCATTGTGATACCCCCAATGAGTGAAATGCTCATTTGGTGTAGAGCAGCAATAGGTCTGAAAGGACAAAACTATCAAGCAGTAGTAGAACCCCATTGTTCAGAACACAGACCTACACTCTGAACTGCTAGAGTGGAGGTACGCAATGTGAGGGTGCCAGTGCGTCTTCTCAACTGGGGAGAGGATGAAGTCAAATTACCTTGTTATGCCACTGTTGCCAAGTTACATGCTGTGGATAATAACTCCATTCACCCGACGGAGCCCTTTACTTCCCCACAATCGGGAGGATAACGGCCTGGCAACCAAGGTGGAGGATTGGTGTCAACAGCTCCATGTCGGGACGGACACCACTCCAGCCCACCAGAAACAGGGAGTACATTGAGTAGTTCAGGAGTACGCACAGGTATTCAGCAAACACCCACTTGACTTTGGGAAGATTAAAGGGATCCAACATCACATCCCCACAGGCAACCATCCCCCATTAAAGAACGGTACAGGCCTATACCCCCAGCATACTATCAGAAAACCAAGGAGATGTTGCGTGACATGAAGGAAGCAGGAGTAATAAGGGATAATTGTAGTCCCTGGGCAGCTCCCTAGTCCTAGTCAGGAAAAAGGATGGAAGCATGAGAATGTGTGTAGATTACAGACAAGTAAAGCGCATTACACATAAAGATGCATATCCTTTACCACGCTTTGAGGAATCCCTAGCTGCTTTGAAGTCTGCTAATTACTTTTCCACCCTTGACCTCACTAGTGGGTACTGGCAAGTAGCTGTGGCTGAGGAGGATCGGGAGAAGATGGCTTTCACCACCCCGATGGGACTCTGTGAGTTCGACAGGATGCCGTTTGGACTCAGCAGTGCCCCTGGAACGTTCCAGAGAGTGATGAGTGCTGCCTGGGACATCTCAACTTCGAGACTGTGTTACTGTACCTGGACGACGTAATTGTGTATTTCAAAACGTATGAAGACCACTTAAAGCACCTGGCAGAGGTATTCGAGTCACTGTCCCAATATGTGATGAAACTGAAGCCCTCAAAGTGCCACCTGCTCAAACAAAAGGTACAGTATCTGGGACATATTGTCAGCTCAGAGGGAGTAGCGCCAGACCCCGAGAAGGTCACCGCCATCCAGAAATGGCCGGAACCGAAGAACCTCAAAGAGGTGCGTCAGTTCCTGGGACTGACCGGATACTACCGGAGGTTTGTGAAGGACTACACCAAGAAAGCAGTGCCTCTGCAGGACCTCCTGGTGGGACAATCCCTAAAGAGCAGGAACTCTCCATTCCACTGGGGTAAAGAACAGGCTGAGGCATTCAAAGAAATGAAGAAGATCCTGACAGGTGTCGAGATCTTAGCTTACCCTGACTACAGCCAACCGTTCCTGTTGCATACCGATGCCAGCAATGAAGGATTGGGAGCTGTCCTCAGTCAGAAGCAAAATGGCCCAGAAAAAGTCATCGCCTACGCAAGCAGGAAGCTCAGCCCAACCGAGAGGAACCCAGAGAACTACAGCAGCTTCAAGTTGGAGTTCCTGGTGCTGGTCTGGGCCATTACTGAGAGGTTCAAGCACTACCTAGCCTCCAGCAAGTTTACGGCCTACACTGACATTAACCCCTTAACACATCTGGAAACAGCCAGACTGGGAGCCATGGAGCAACGATGGGTGGCTCGGCTGTCAAACTACCAATTCACAATCAAGTACCAAGCGGGCCACAAGACTGCCAACACTGATGCCCTGTCCAGGATGCCTCATGAGTCAGACACAGAGGAAGAAGTGGATGACCTGGAAGAGATTGAACTACCTGCCTTTCACAGGAATGGGATGATCCACGAGCAACGAGCCTGCAGGAGGCCGCGTGGTAAGACGTTAAATCCTTTACCTCACCACAGCTGGAAGGAGACTCAGGATAGCGATCCAGTTGTCAGCCGTATCAAGGAGCTGATAACTCAAGAAGGTTCCTCCTTGGAGAAGGATGCGTCTCCACAAGCAAAGCAGCTGTGGAATGAGAGAAGCCGGCTGTTTATCTATCGTGAGAAGCTGTGCCGGAGGTACGTCAATCCAAGAACCTACGAGATAGTTTGGCAGATAGTTGTCCCCAGAGCAAACATCCAGATGGTGTTGGAAGCCTACCACGATCAAGCGGGGCACTTTGGCTGGAAGAAGCTGGAGACACTGTTGAAGTGTTGTTTCTACTGGGTGGGAATGCGCAGCTCCATTGAGAGGTGGTGCCAGAACTGTGGACCCTGTGGCTCAGAAGAAAAGACTACAGCAGTCAGAAAGCACCCCTACAACCCATCAAGACGACTCAACCTTTAGAGATCGTGGCCCTGGACCATGTCAAGTTGTCACCCAGCCGGTCGGGATACTCCTATGCCCTGACCATGGTGGATCACTACTCCAGGTTCCTGGTGGTCGCCCCTGTCAAAGAACTGACGGCGGAGACAGCTGCAAAGACGTTCCTAGCGTATTTCTGCAGACCACATGGCTATCCTGAGCAGTTGCTGACTGATCAAGGCTCAGCCATTGAGGCCGAATTGTTCAAAGAGTTCTGCCATCTGTATGGATGTAAGAAGATAAGAACCACACCGTACCACCCCCAAACCAATGGTCTCTGTGAAAAGATGAATCACATCGTCATTGATCTGCTGAAGACTGTACCACTCGAGGAGAGGAATCAGTGGCCAGACCTACTACCTGATTTGGTAGATCTGTACAATCACATACCTGTGAGTTCCACCAATTGCACCCAGCTTACCTCATGCGGGTGAGAGACAAGCAAGAGACTTGCTACAACAAGTGTGCACCAGCAGAACCTTTCACACTGTGGAAGTCGTGCTGAAAAGAAGAAAGGATGCACAAACTCGACGATCAATGGGAAAAAGAGCCCTACACTGTGTTGAATTCAAGGTTTGATAACCAGAAACGTGTCTAATCAGTAAAGATGGAGGAAGAACGACCACAACTGTATCCAGAGATCACCTAAAGTTGTGTCCAGATCTGCTAAAGCCCCAAGAGGAAGTGCCTTTCATCCCTCGAGGAACCTGAAGAAGAGGTAATATATACAGAATTAGGAGATTTTCCAGCGGATTGGCCTAGAATCGGAGAAGCCGTTATCATCCCTGTACTCCAATTCTATCAACAACAAGAAGAACCACTACAGCCAGTTGAGCCGGTTGCCGCCCTTAGAGTCAGTTCCAGAAACCTGCTCCAGCAGAATCCCAAGAAGTCGAATCCCAAGAAATAGAACCTATTGAAGAAGAATCTCAGGAAGAATCCCTGCAGAAGTCTAGCCAAATGGCCCAGCCCATGGTATACTTGCCAGTCCGTAGAGAGGTTAGGCAATTCTACAATTCACTCGCACGCACAACAAACAGGGAAACTGATACCTCACAGGTCACTGCACCACGCAGGTCAGCACGTAGCACAAAAGGACAAACCCCTGCTAGGTATAGAAACTAGTTCAACCCTTGGCAGATGTAGATAGTTAACCTAGAGCCAATGTACATAAATGTAAAATATATTGTTATTTTTATTGTGCTTTAACCAGTTGCTTACTAATTGTTTTCCTTTGGATGCCAATTCGAGTGAAATGGACACTCTTTACTTGTTTCCCATTACCCCTTAGAGCAATGTTTCCAAAAGAGACTCGGACTTTTCGATTGCTCATTTCCTAATTTTTATTATCTATGTATATAGTTATTTATTTGTTATGCAACAGTTCAAGTGCCTTACCTCCCATAAAGGGAAGATATAGTTTGTATAATGTTTAATGTTCTGTTTTTGTAACATGTCTTTCAGCCCGGGAGTGCAGAGTTGTACTAGGGGGGAATGTGGAGCCCCAGCTGTGCTATGATTCCCACATCTCCTGGACGGGTGCACTAAAAGATTTATCCACTAGAGGTCTTAATGCATCCACACACCTTCACCCATCCCCTAAGACCACCAGAGGGAGCCAGATAGGCATATAAAAGGAGGGTGAAGACAGGAAAGAGGAGTCTAGTCTAGTCTAGGAGTTGAGTCCAGCAGTACAGCTGAGACGAGTGAGTGAGTGTTTAGTTTTTGTTTGAGTCTAGTAAAGCCTGCAGAGCAGAGTGGAGTTCGCAGAAGACGACTCAATAGGCCCAGCTACATGCAGGCCAGGACTTCGTTACAGAAAGGCAAGGAACAGGAGGCCACACACCTACTCAGTGGGAAAATCTGGATGTGCACCCTTCACCCTACAGTGCTCCGGAATGTGCCTGCAACATCTTCAGTAAAGGTACCAAAGTGACTTGTGTGTGTGTCCAACTTCTTACCCCTAACTGCCGGGTTCCCCCTCTGTCCTGCTCTCCTATACAACTACCTGCCCTGAAGGACTTAGCCTCACCTGTGGGAGGCCTAACATCTAGCTGCGCAACACCAACCCTTCAGTGGATCTGCACAGCAGCGCTGGTCGCCCTGACCAGGTACTACAGGTGGCGTCATGAATTACCATACCAACATTCATTCCCCTGTAAATATCCCCCATTAAGGGTGAGCGCCCAGTGCCACGGACCGAGCTGTGTTGCTGTGACATTCCTCATAGAAGCCGACAGGCTCGGTGCCGAGTACCCATGGCCCTGGGAGGGCAGCTCACATATATGTATAGGTATATAAATATACATATTGACAGCCTCTATAGAATATAGAAAATGATGAAATGGAAAATAAACAAAATAAAAAATGAGAAAAAGAGGGTTACCCAGATCCATCAGAGCATGAATATACCCCATGCTTGTAAAGGTCATCTAAATACATGATCCAAGGCACAAAGTCGGCAAACATATGTAAATATATATATATATATATATATATATATATATATACTATCCCAAGGCGAGGTGGGAAGACATGGGACCAAATCATGATACATAAACCAATACAAGTTGGTCAAACAGATTAAAAGTACCAAAATATGCATAAAAAAATCCAATCAGATGAGCAGCACTTTTAGACCTAATACTATCTAACAGATCTGACAGAATAACAAATCTTCAGGTCCGTCGGGCATCTAGGAAATGGAGACCTCAATATTGTAGAGTTTCGCTTGTCTTTAACTAGGGAGGACTTGTCAGGGAGTCACATAAACACTGAACTTTATGAAGGCAAAGTTTGACCAGCTTGGAGATGCTCTAAATCTGGTTGACTGGGACAATGCCCTCAGAAATAAGAATGCAGATAATAAATGGGAAATGTTAAAGAACATCCTAAATAGGCACTTGTAAGCGGTTTATACCTTTTGGGAATAAAAGGACAAGAAATAGGAAAAACCCATTGTGGCTAAACAAAGTAACAGTAAAAAGAAAGCATTTAAAATACTAAAGCATGATGGCATCTTTTATGCTCTAAAAAACTATAAGGAGAAAAATATTTTATCTAAAAAACTAATTCAAGCTGCCAAAAAGGAAAAAGCAAAGCACATTGCTAAGGAGAGTAAAATTAATCCCAAACTGTTTTTCAACTATATCAATAGTAAAAGAATCAAAAGTGAAAGTGTAGGCCCCTTAAAAAATTGTGAGGAAAGAATGGTTGTATAAGCAAAAGAAAAAGACACATTGTTAGGGTTTGAGTTCCCACTGCTGCACAAGGGGAGTCTTGAACCAGTCCCACTGCGGTCCCCCATTCATCTCCATCCACAGTGGAGCCTGCTCAGCTTAGATGTCAATCCCAGCATCTCGCCCAGTCTAACAGTGTGCAGAGGATTACTGCTGCTCCTTCAGGCTCTGCTATTGTGGCCAGTACTGGTTAGCGGCGAGCAGACGCCTTTAGGACAAAGTCCTTGTTTTCCCCTTCTGAACATTCCCAGAGTGAGATCTCTCATTGGAGATCAGGGGTCACATGCTCAGGTACTGCAGCAGCTCCTATTGGTCTGCCAGGAAGGTCCTGTGACTACTGGTGTTCTGGAACAAGTTTCATTGGTTCTTGTTTCTGGAAGGTCCTGTAGCTGTTACTATAAAAGGGTAGCATGGCTGGGCCACCATGCGCTAGTATCAATCGTCATATGCTTTGCGCCAGTGTGGTCATGCGTGTGTGTGGTTAGGGCCAGGCTGAAATAAGCCCCTAGAATACCGACTTAATCGGTGAGGAGTTTGGTATGCCAGCTGGTCAGGGTCGGTGTCCTAGATGCCCTAGATTACCGGCATAACCGGTGAGGAGTTTGATTGCCGTATTCAGGGTCTGGCGTTCAGACCCCATAGATTGCGGGTGTCTCCCGCGAGGACATTAGCGCATGATCACGTTCTATGTTCGCTTAGTAGTCAACTGTGTACCTGGGTGCCTGACAGGACACAGAAGTTTGTCTCAGTGGCTCTGTGACGTAACAGGGTTCGCTTTCAACGCTAGACAGTGCCCTAGCGTGTTTTTTTGCAACTCAGTGGTGTTAAGTGAGTTCGCACACATCGCCATATAGCGCTGCGGCACTCCTTCTAGCGGCTCTGTGGAATAACAGAGTTCGCACATATTGCCACAGCGCGTTACGGCGTTTATTTTGGCGACTCTGCGGGATAAGAGAGTTTGCTTTTTGCGCCATTTTACTAGCAGCAGGCTCCGCCTGCATGGTGGACCCCGGGCTGCGAACGCACCTCTTTACATCATATATTTGGTGCGTTCCGCAGAACCTAACACACATGCATATAGACAAGGATCACCGATCAAATATATAATCACATCATATAAAGTTTATTCAAAGATCAAACCATAGTATACACACATATTAAAAACAATTAAAACCACATATGTAAACACATATAAAGAGAAAAGTCCTGCCTTGACAAAGACACTTTGTGTCGGAACGCGTGGGTCCAGGTTTCCCACATGCCGCTTTATTTTCCTTTTTGGGGGAGTTTTTTGCACCTTACAGGGTATCTGAATATATAGGGCTCAATTGAGGTTTGTCTCCTCTCTTTTTTTGTCCTACTATTTGGACATATGATGTTATCCAATATTAGGGACTGTTTTTGACTAATAATCTGAAGTCTTTAACCCCTCATGGAGTTTTCTCTATTTCTCTGTGTATATAATCTCTGTTTGGATCTAATGTTTGGTCTCTGTTGAAGATTTAAGGTATTTAACCCCTTATATTGTTTCCTTGTATCCCCCTGTAGATATATATTCCTTTTTGCTGATGGTAATATAAATTGGATTTGTTATGATCTGTATGAGACTTATGTAACAAACATCAGCATTTAACCAATTGATGGCATGTGGTTATACTTTTCTTGAGTATTAAAATCATTATTGTGGACTTTTCTCTTTATATATGTTTACATATGTGGTTTTAATTGTTTTTAATATGTGTGTATACTATGGTTTGATCTTTGAATAAACTTTATATGATGTGATTATATATTTGGTCGGTGATCCTTGTCTATATGCATGTGTCTTTTTCTTTTGCTTATTCAATTGGTACTTTTCCACATGCTGGAGTGATCCCGACATCTTATATATTATTATACTCAGAGTAGTTCCCGCCCAATTAATATTTATCTGAAAGAATGGTTGTAGATGACGAGGAAAAAGCTGATATATTAAACACCTTCTTCTCCACAGTATTCACAATTCACAGTGGAAAATAAAATGATAGGTGAAATGACGAGAGACAAAGAAAACCCTACATTAAGGGTCACCAATCTAACCCAAGAAGAGGTGCAAAACCGGCTGAATAAGAATAAAATAGATAAATCTCCTTGTCCGGATATCACACACCCTCGAGTACTAAGAGAACTAAGTAATCTAATAGACAAACCATTATTTTTTATATTTAAGGACTTTATAGCAAAGGGGACTGTTCCACAGGACTGGCGCATAGCAAATGTGGTACCAATATTCAAAAAGGGCTCTAAAAATGAACCTGGAAATTGTAGGCCAGTTAGTCTAATCTCTATTGCTGGTAAAATATTTGAAGGGTTTCTGAGGGATGTTATTCTGGATTATCTCAATGAGAATAATTGTTTAATCCATATCAGCATGGGTTTATGAGGAATCGCTCCTGTGAAACCAATCTAATCAGTTTTTCCGAAGAGGTAAGCTATAGACTGGACTAAGGTGACGCATTGGACATGGTATATCTTGATTTTTCCAAAGCATTTGATACCGTGCCACACAAGAGGTTGGTACACAAAATGAGAATGCTGGCTCTGGGGAAAATGTGTGTAAATGGGTAAGTAACTGGCTTAGTGATAGAAAGCAGAGAGTGGTAATAAATGGTATATTCTCTAAATGGGTCGCTATGACCAATGGGGTACGGTGTTGGAACCTATTCTCTTCAACATATTTATTAACGATCTGGTAGAAGGTTTACACAGTAAAATATTGATATTTGCAGATGATACAAAACTGTGTAAAGCAGTCAATACAAGAGAAGAAAGTATTCTGCTACAGATGGATCTGGATAAGTTGGCAACTTGGTCCAGAAACTGGCAGATGTGGTTTAACAATAATAAATGTAAGGTTATACACATAGGAAGAAGAATTCAATATCACCATTACACACTGAACAGGAAACCACTGGATAAATCTGACATGGAGAAGGACTTGGGGATCCTAGTTAATGATAAGCTTACTTGCAGCAGCCAGTGCCAGGCAACGGCTGCCACGGCAAACTGAATTATGTGGTGCATTAAAAGAGGTCTGGATACACATGATGAGAGCATTATACTGCCTCTGTACAAATCCCTGGTTAGACAGCAAATGGAGTACTGTGTACAGTTTTGCACACCGGTGCTCAGGAAGGATATAATGGAACTAGAGTGAGTACAAAGGAAGGCAACAAAATTAATAAAGGGGATGGGGACTACAATACCCAGAGAGATTAGCAAAATTAGGATTATTTAGTCTAGAAAAAAGGGGATAATACAAATATCTCTCCGAGGATCTGTGTATATCAAGGAAGGTGAAGGTCACAAGGCGGCATTCTCTGCGTCTGAATGAGAGGTTTTTCCACCAAAAAAGAAGAGGATTTTTTACTGTTAGGGCAGTGAGAATCTGGAATTCCTTGCCTGAGGAGGTGGTGATGGCGAACTCAGTCGAGGGGTTCAAGAGAGGCCTGGATGTCTTCCTGGAGCATAACAATATTGTATCTTACAGTTATTAGGTTCTTTAGAAAGACGTAGATCTGAGGATTTATTATGATGGAACATAGGCTGAACTGGATGGACAAATGTCTTTTTTCAGCCTTGCTAACTGTGTTACTATGTTAATATGTTAATCCAACCGAGGTCACGTTTGACCCGTCGGCAGCAAACAGAGACTGTGTATGTTTTAATGGCCTATTTTGCTTTTCTGTTTCCAGAGCCATTATGGTATTTTAGGAGGGAGGGGTGTAAGAAGTTGGCAGGGACCCTCATTTGCCCCCCGCTTCCTCAGGCGAAGAGGCCAAAGTGCCAGACTGCGTGATGAAACAGCTGTCAGATGGAGATCTCTCTCTTCCAACATGTCCTCTTCGACTGACTCTGTAATGTCCCCATCTAACACTTCGCCTCTGAGCCGGCATATCCAAATTTCTGCTGGGACCTGTGATGTTGTTACTATATCTGTGATTGGCTTGCTGTTATTCTTGTTTCAGTTTCTGCCTAGTAACAATGATGTAATGGGGAGGAGGAGACTAGGCAGGAGCAGGAAGTCCTGGGTAAGGGGAGCAGGAGAGAGGAACGAAAATAAAGTATGGCTGTTTAAACCTACTATCCAGCATCTCTGTGTGGCCTTCTGGAGTTCCCTTCATCTGCACAACAACACCACAACTGGCGACGAGGAAGCGTTCATCATCAGCTAAAGGTATTTCAGCTCTACAACAATGGCCTGTTTACCTGCCTTCCCTGCTTTTGATGTGCATCAGTCCCCAGCTAACCTAGCAGCATGTTGGGAGAAATGGCTGAAGCGTTTTGATATATTCCTACAAGCCATGAACATATCAGATGATACCAGGAAGAAAGCCATGCTATTACATTATGCAGGGGATAAGTCTATGATATCTTCACTACTCTGCCTAATACAGGAGAAGATAAAGACTATGAGCTCAGTAAGGTAGCATTAAGCAAGTATTTCTCCCCACACAGAAATGCAGCATTTGAAATCTTCAAGTTTAGACAATTAAAGCAGTCAGCAACAGAAAGCATTGATGAATATCATGTCTGACTACGGCACGTTGCAGCTTACTGTGAATTTACAGATGTCGACAAAGAGATCCAAATGCAGATTTTACAAGGCTGCATCTCCTCTAAGTTACGGAGACAAGCACTCAGAGATCCCACCATGACTTTAGCAAAACTGCTTGAAACAGCACGTGTAAATGATACCGCCGAAAAACAAGCTAAACTCATAGAGAACATTGAGTGCGAGGCGGAAGCACCATCTTGTATAGCAAAGCTGACACAGAGACCGCCTGTGCCTCGTATGCAGGGGGCAACTTGCTACAACTGCGGAGGGTCGTATCCTCACCAGAATGTCTGCCCAGCAAAAGGGGGGACCTGCCATAATTGTGGAAAACAAAACCATTTTGCAAAAGTGTGTAGATCCAAACCACAATCCCCTCATTCCACAGTACAACCCAGGTCACAGAAAATCCAAACGCTGCAGCTTACTGAGAGCCTCACAGTACTTATCTATTCTCAGTGACTGCAGAGGGATCTCAAACACTGCACGCACTTACCAGTCCAAGGCGACTTATCCTGATAAATGGTAGTCCGGTGGAAGCCCTAGTAGACACGGGTGCATCAGTAAACGTCATCAGCCGTGCAGTCTATAGCCAACTCCCGAACAGACCTGCTCTACAAAGCACTAGCCTAAAGATTTTTCCTTATGGTTCAGCATCTGCACTACCCCTGTGTGGCAAATTTCAGTCAGAACTTGCAGCTGACGGGAAGTCCATCACCGACACTGTATATGTAGTAGAGTGCTCCGCAGACACGCTTCTCAGCTGCAGGAGTGCTATATCTCTGGGTCTGGTCAACCTGGTCAATAGCGTCACAGGTCCTTCGGCCCAACATATCATGCAGAGATACCCCAATCTCTTTAAAGGTCTCGGTAAGCTAAAAGACGTTCAGATAAAATTGCATATTGACCAGTCAATACAGCCGTCTGTTCAACCTCACAGGCGCATCCCATTTCATGTCCGCAAACTTGTGGAGCAAGAACTGCAGGATCTGGAAGCGTCTGATGTTGTTGAACGAGTTGAAGGCCCGACTCCTTGGGTATCGCCCATTGTTGTTGCACCAAAACCAAAGCAGCCTGGTAAAATCCGGCTATGTGTGGATATGCGGCATGCCAATTTGGCTATTCAAAGAGAAAGGCACATCACGCCCACTATTGATGACATTATCACAGACCTGAATGGTGCAAAAGTATTTTCTAATATTGATTTAAAATCAGGTTATCATCAACTTGAGTTGCATCCAGATTCCAGGTACATTACAACTTTTAGTACCCATGTGGGCTTACGACGATTCAAGAGGTTGAATTTTGGTATCTCATTTGCGGCAGAAATATTTCAGAACGTTATCAGTCAGGTTCTATCTGGAATAGCAGGAGTTCTAAACGTCAGTGATGACATTCTTATATATGGTACAACCCAAGAGGAGCATGACAGTCACTTAGAGCAAGTGTTTCAGAGACTGCAAGCCTGCAATCTAACTGTCAATCCGTCAAAATGTGAGTTTAACCAAAAGTCATTAAGCTTCTTTGGATATATCTTTTCGGAGCAAGGAGTTTCAGCAGATCCTCAAAAAGTTGCTGCCATAAAGTCACTAGCCAACCTCAAAATGTGTCAGAGGTTCGCAGTTTTCTAGGACTAGTCACGTACTGTGGGCGATTTATGCCTGATCTGGCCACGATCTCGAACCCCTGCGACTACTCACGAAAAAAGACACTCCTTGGACATGGACTACTGAACACCAAGCAGCATTCGATTCCATGAAGTCCGGTCTGACTGGCGACACCGTCATGGCCTATTTTGATCCCTCTAAAGTCCACAGAGCTGATCGTGGACGCTAGTCCGTGGGCCTGGGTGCAATTCTCACACAAGTGTCCAAAGAAGGCAACGTTTCTACCATTTCCTATGCAAGCAAAGCCTTAACAGAGACAGAACAACGCTATTCACAAACTGAAAGGGAAGCTCTTGCGGTTGTGTGGGGATGCCTTCATTTTCATTTGTACCTTATGGGACATAAATTCACAGTGATAAGCGACCACAAACCGCTCATTCCACTTTTCAACAAACATTCTTCAAAGCCTCCCCACGACTTGAACGCTGGTTGCTCCGCCTACAGAACTACCAGTTTCGGTTGAGATACGAGGCAGGAGCTGGTAATCCGGCTGACTACTTTTCGAGACACCCAACACCACAAACTACCAAGGACGACATCCCAGCAACTATCCTTGCAGAGGAACATATCAATTTTATTGTTGCACATTCTGTGCCAAAAGCTATGACTATGGAGGAAATACAACAAACGGTGGATTCCGATCACCAACTTCAGTTAGTTATAGAGACTGTTCGATCTAAAAATTGGAGCAATTTTCTTGCTGAAGTCCACCTCCAAACACCGGATCAAACAACCTACTTGACAGCCTTTTTTAATGCACGACATGATCTCTCCGTGTCTGATTCAAATCTACTGTTGCGTAACAATCGGTTGGTGATACCCCAGAAACTTCAAAGCAGAGTACTGGATCTGGCCCACGAGGCTCATCAAGGGGTGTGAAAACAAAGCAATTACTGAGAGAGAAAGTCTGGTTTCCAGGACTAGACAAAAAAGTAGAGGCACTCATTGAAAATTGCATACCTTGCCAAGCAACTACAATTGACCATAGACGCGCACCCTTACAAATGACACCCCTGCCAGAGGGCCCGTGGTCTGCTGTTAGTGTTGATTTCTGTGTTTTACCGGATCACTCCTATCTGCTGGTTGTCATGGATGACTATTCAGGTTCCCAGTCATTGAACATGTTTCGACAACCTCTGCCAGGGCTGTTATACCAAAATTAGACAAGATCTTCTCGGCATATGGCATACCGGAAACAGTGAAGTCCGACAATGGACCACCTTTTAATAGCACAGACTTTCGATCATTCGCAACCTATCTTGGTTTCACTCACAGGAAAATAACTCCTTACTGGCCAATGGTGAAGTGGAACGGTTCATGCAATCAATCAACAAAACTTTGAGGATCGCTACCATGGAGCACAAGGACTTACAGCAAGAGTTACACAGATTTCTTAGACAGTACAGAGCTACACCCCATTCTACTACTGGGATACCACCTGCCACTGCGCTGTTCAACAGGCCTATGCGTGTCAAACTCCCGAGCGTTCCGCAGAGCCCTGTTCAAACCCCAATTGCTACTAAGGATGCCATATCCAAACAGAAGATGAAGAGGTATGCAGATAAGAGCAGTCATCATTGCAAGCCACCGGAAGTATTGGTGGGAGATTGGGTCCTGGTAAAAAGGCTAAGACCTAGAGACAAGTTTGCATCACAATACTATCCTGAACCCTTTCAGGTCACACAAGTCAAAGGCACCATGGTTACTGCTCAAGATCACGGTCGCCAGGTCACAAGGAACGTGTCCCATTTTAAAAAACTTTGCGACTATGTCCCAGAAACAGACGAGGCAGATAGCGATGACGTCCTGCCGGATCCCCAGAGCTCAGCAGTTCCAAGGGAGGATACCTCAGGGGACTCAGAAAGTCCATCTGGGACTGTGATGTCTCACCGCTATCCAGCGAGGGCAAATCGTAGACCGCCAGCCCACCTCTTGGACTATGTTCTGCAGTAAAAAAAAAAAAAAAAAAAATCCTTCGTATTAATGTGAACTTTTGGACCGTTATCCAGTTATAATGTTGTTTTGTTTGGTGAGAAGAGGAGAGATGTGATGTTGTTACTATATCTGTGATTGGCTTGCTGTTATTCTTGTTTCAGTTGCTGCCTAGTAACAATGATGTAATGGGGAGGAGGAGACTAGGCAGGAGAGGAAGTCCTGGGTAAGGGGAGCAGGAGAGAGGAACGAAAATAAAGTATGGCTGTTTAAACCTACCATCCAGCATCTCTGTGTGGCCTTCTGGAGTTCCCTTCATCTGCACAACAACACCACAGGACCTGCAAAAGAATAATCCAAAGAAGAAACTGCTTCCACAATAACATCTTCTGAACATTGAGAACGGCTGAAACCGTGTTCATCCCTCACAGCTCTATCATGCTCTTTCATGAACCGAAGTGTGACGTGTGGTGCATCCAGAGGACACCGTTCCAGTATAGAGAGCAACCGCATGTTGGAGGTAAATGACCGTGCTGCAGAACTGGGACTCTATCTGTCTTTGTATGTGCAAGTGGCTGTGGTGTCGCTGACTGTGCCCATGACTACCACCCCGTGCCCCATTGTTACATTTGGTGTAGTTGGCAGGATGTAGTCTACAAATGCAGAGGCAGCAGACCAATCGGTCATAGGTGTCCCAAGGGCCAGCTTCCCGCTGGGGGCCATGCTCAGCAATCTCCCAAAATTCACTGCTGTGGGACTGTACTGAGTGGGTTAACCCCTTTACCCCAAGGGTGGCTTGCACGTTAATGACCGGGCCAATTTTTACAATTCTGACCACTGTCTTTTTATGAGGCTATAACTCTGGAACGCTTCAACGGATCTTAGCGATTCTGAGAATGCTTTCTCATGACATATTGTACTTCATGATAGTGGTAAAATTTCTTCCATATAACTTGCGATTATTTATGAAAAAAATGGAAATATGGCGAAAATTTGGAAAATTTTTGCAATTTTCAAACTTTGAATTTTTATTCCCTTAAAAAATATTTCACACAAAAACAGTTACTAAATAACATTTCTCACATGTCTAAATCAGCACAATTTTGGAACCAAATTTTTTTTTTGTTACGAAGTTATAAGGGTTAAAAGTTGACCAGCAATTTCTCATTTTTACAACAAATTATACAAAACCATTTTTTTAGGACCACCTCACATTTGAAGTCACTTTGAGGGGTCTATATGGCAGAAAATATCCAAAAGTGACACCATTCTAAAAACTGCACCCCTCAAAGTACTCAAAACCACATTCAAGAAGTTTATTAACCCTTCAGGTGCTTCAGAGGAGCTGAAGCAACTTGGAAGGAAAAAATGAACATTTAACTTTTTAGTCACAAAAATGATGCTTTACAAACTTTTTTTATTTTAACAAGGGTAAAAGGAGAAAATGGACATAAAAAGTTGTGCAAATTCCCCTGAGTACGCTGATATCCCATATGTGGGGGAAAACCACTATCTGGGCGCACGGCAGGGCTCACAAGGGAAGGAGCGCCGTTTGACTTTTTCAAACCAAAATTGGCTGGAATTGAGTTTGGACGCCATGTTGTGTTTGGAGAGCCCTTGATGTGCCTAAACAGTGGAAACCCCCCACAAGTGACACCATTTTGTAAACTAGACCCCCTAAGGAACTTATCTAGTTCTGTGGTGAGCACTTTGAACCCCCAAGTGTTTCACTAAAGTTTATAATGCCTGGGTGTGAAAAAAAAATTCCACAAAAATGATTTTTAAGTCCCCAATTTTTGATCTTTCCCAAGGTAATTGGACCCCAAAAGTTGTTGTCCAATTTGTCCTGAGTATGCTTATACCCCATATATGGGGGGAAAATACTGTTTGGGTACACGGCAGGGCTCGGAATGGAAGAAATCACGTTTTGGAATGCAGATTTTGATGGGTGTCATGTTCAGTTTGCAAAGTCCCTGATATGCCTAAACAGTGGAAACCCCTCACAAGTGACCCCATTTTGGAAAGTAGACCCCCTAAGGAACTTATATAGATCTGTGTTGAGCACTTTGAACCCCAAAGTGCTTCACACAAGTTTATAATGCTCGGGCATGAAAATAAAAAATCCTATTTTTTTCCCACAAAATTGATATTTAAGTCACCAATTTTTTATTTTCCCAAGGGTAACAAGAGAAATTGGACCATATAAGTTGTTGTCCA
The DNA here is from genome assembly GCA_033576555.1 of Oophaga sylvatica. Lineage (NCBI taxonomy): Eukaryota > Metazoa > Chordata > Amphibia > Anura > Dendrobatidae > Oophaga > Oophaga sylvatica. The sequence continues at coordinate 42,267 of JARQOD010001158.1, read as the reverse complement.
ATTTGTCCTGAGTACGCTGATACCTTATGTGTGGGGGGGAACCACTGTTTGGGCGCACAGCAGAGCTCGGAAGGGAAGGAGCGCCATTTGACTTTTTCAAACCAAATTTGGCTGGAATCGAGATTGGACGCCATGTCGCATTTGGATAGCCCCTGATGTGCCTAAACAGTGGGAACCCCTACAAGTGACACCATTTTGGAAACTAGACCATATAAGGAACTTATCTTGATCTGTGGTGAGCACTTTGAACCCCCAACTGCTTCACAAAAGTTTATAATGCCCGGGCATGAAAATAAAAAATATTTTTCCCACAAAAATTATCGTTTAGCCACCAATTTTTTATTTTCCCAAGGGTAACGGTAGAAATTGGACCCCAAGAGTTGTTCTCCAATTTCTCCTGAGTACGCTGATACCCCATATGTGGGAGAAAACTACTGTATGGGCACACGTCGGGGCTTGGAATAGAAGTAGTGACGTTTAGTAATGCAGACTTTGATGGAATTGTCTGCGGGTGTCATGTCACGTTTGGAGAGCCCGTGATGTGCCTAAACAGTGGAAACCCCTCACAAGTGAGCCCATTTTGGAACCTAGACCCCCGAAGGAACTTATCTAGATGTGTGGTGAGCACTTTGAACCCCCAAGTGCTTCACAGAAGTTAATAACGCCTGTGCGTGAAAATAAAAAAATCATATTTTTTCCACAAACATGATCTTTTAGTCCCCAGTTTTTTATTTTCCCAAGGGTAACAGGAGAAATTGGACCCCAAAAGTTGTTGTTTAATTTTTCCTGAGTACGCTGATATGTGGGGGTATGATATGCCATATTTGGGGGTAAACTACTGTTTGGGCCCATGGCAGAGCTCAGAAGGGAAGGAGTACAGTTTGACTTTTTCAATGTCGAATTGGCTGGAATTGAGATCAGACGCCATGTCACGTTTGGATAGCCCCTGATGTGCCTAAACACTGAAAAACCCCCACAAGTGACCCCATTTTGGAAAATAGACCCCTAAAGGAACTTATCTAGATGTGTGTTGAGAACTTTGAACCAACAAGTGCTTCACAGAAGTTTATAACTTAGAGCCATAAAAATAAAAAATCATATTTTTTTTCCACAAAAATGATATTTTCACCCCCAATTTTTTATTTTCCCAAGGGTAACAGAAGAAATTGGCCCCAAAGAGTTATTGTGCAATTTTTCCTGAGTACGCTGATATGTGGGGGTATGATATGCCATATTTGGGGGTAAACTACTGTTTGGGCCCATGGCAGAGCTCAGAAGGGAAGGAGTACAGTTTGAATTGGCTGGAATTGAGATCAGACGCCATGTCACGTTTGGAGAGCACCTGATGTGCCTGAACAGTGGAAACCCCCCAATTCTAACTTTAACCCTAACCCCAACACACCCTAACCCTAATCCCAACGCTAATCATAACCCTACCCACAAACCTAACCCTAACACACCCCTAACCCTAATCCAAAACCCTAACCCTAACTTTAGCCCCAACCCTAACTCTAACTCTAATGGGAAAATGGAAATAAATACATTTTTTAATTTTATTATTTTTCCTAACTAAGGGATGATAAAGGGGGGCTTGATTTACTATTTATAGCGGGTTTTATGCTTGGCAGCTGTCACACGCTAAAAGACGCTTTTTAATGCAAAAATAGTTTTTGCATCACCACATTTTGAGAGTATAATTTTTCCATATTTTGACCCACAGAGTCATGTGAGGTCTTACGTTCTGCGGACGAGTTGACGTTTTTATTGGTACCATTTCGGGCACATGACATTTTTGATCTCTTTTTATTACGATTTTTGGGAGGCAGAATGAACAAAAACCAGCAATTCATAAATTTCTTTTGGAGGGGTGTAATTCCACTTTTTGTTCGACGGTATGATGATAATCATTGTTTTTTTGCTTTGTTTTTTTTTTTAAGGGGTTCACTAAAGGGTTAACTATGGGACAGATTTATAGGGCGGGTCGTTACGGACGCGGCGATACTAAATATGTGTACATTTATTATTTTTTTTTTTATTTACATGAAGAAATGAATTTATTGCGGAATTTTTTTTTTTTATTTATTTTATTTTACTTTTTTACTTTATCCCAGGGTGGGATATCACTGTATAACGTCAGATCGCCGATCTGACATTGTGCACAGCACTGTTTCAGATCTGTGATGTGACAGGCACTGCATGGAGGCTTTCTCAGTGCCTGCTCTCAGCAGGCACTGAGGAAGCCGCCTCCCTGCAGGACCCGGAAGGACCCGTGGCAATCTGGATCCGGGTCCTGCAGGGAGGAAGCTCTCAGAACAGCGCGATCACATCGCACTGCTCTGAGGATCTCAGGGAAGCACGCAGGGAGCCCCCTCCCTGCGCAATGCATCCCTGTGCCCCTGGTACACTGCGATCGTGTTCCAGGGGTTAATGTGCCGGGAGCAGTCAGTGAACGCTCCTGGCACATAGTGCCGGGTGTCAGCTGTGATAATCAGCTGACACCCGGCCGCGATCAGCTGCGTTCCCCTGGGAGCGCAGCTGATCGCATATTCCGTCCTTGGGAATTAGGTCCACATGGACGGAATAGTACGTCAGATGGAAGAAAGTGGTTAATGGCATGTTGAGGATGCACCCTATGACGCCCACTATGCAAGCAGAGATTGCTGTGATGGCCCTGGATAGGGATGCTAGATGTTCTGTAATGTTTTGTCCCCTCATGAATAGAACACTTTCACTAAGGTGTTGCAAATTTTAGAAAAGATGCATGGGGATTCCACCGATGTTAGAGAATTACGGATGCAATTGTTTAGCCGTGTTCATAGGGAGAGGGAATCAGTGACTCAATACATGAATGTATTACAAGAGGTGCAAACGGTGATCGCCAAGCGGGATGATGTGTGCGGCATTAGGCGTAGGATCTCCTGAGGTGATCTTGAGAGATCAACTTGTGGCGGGCCTCAGAGACGCGTCACTTAATCAAGCTTTGCAGGAGCGCCTGCGAACCAATCCGCGCATGACCTTCCTAGAAATCAGAGTGGAAGTGCGCATGCGAGAGCAGGAGCAGGGGACTGCAGCCTTGGTAGGGATGGTTTGGTGCAGTGAGGTACACAGAGAGATCCAGAAGGAAATACAGGAAATGCAGGAGGAGTGGTCCTGCCTCAGAAGAGTCCCCACTGTAGCTCCAAATCCACCCAGAGACAGGAGTGACTCCAAATCCCACTTGTCCATTGAACATCACAAGGAAATGGGGCATCCAACTTGTTTCAAGTGTGGGGACTTTGGACACTATGCCCAAATGTGTGAGAGAAGGGGGAGGCCTCTGACTCAGCAGCCATTAAACTAGTGGGCTCCATGGCTGGGGGACGTCGCTCGGAGCCTAAGAGGCCAAGGAGGAGAGAAGGCAGTCCCAAAAGTTTAATTTCCGTGAGTCTCCTCGTATGGGCTGAAAGAAATGGTCGAGCCGTTCGCTGCCTAGTCGATACCGGGTCACAAGTGACCACCATGCCGGAAATGTACTTTAGACATTACTTCCCTGATGTGATGCGGCCGGAGTGGGGCCCAGTAATCAAGCTGCCGGCAGCCAACCAGTTGCCCATCCCGGTCGCAGGGATGGTCGATGCAGATTACAGTGTGCGGCAAAGATGTGGGCCGGAAAGGAGTCATGTTAGTTGCCGGAGATACTGGCAATGGTCCTGTGGTGACTCTGGTGATGAATGTGCTGAAAGAACTCAGAACTTTCCTGATCAGCGAGCTGCCAGATGCATTTCTAGACCGATGGAGCCCACGAACCCTCCCAGAGGAAGGTGGTTCAACAAATGATACAGGATGCCAAGGCCCAGGAAAACGTCGAGTGAAGGGAGAGTTCTAGGAAAAATGATAATCCCGGCAGCAGCTAAACTCATTCTACGCCTGGTCAGACTGTGCTCACGTTGCCTGTATGAGCTTGTACACTCCACGTATGGGTGGAAGTACAGACAGAGCCAACTTTAATTGATCAGATACCCTTGGGACTCCTCATTGCTCGGACATTAGCCACAGTCCATGATGGTAACGTTATAGTGTGATGCGTTAACTTGGGAGGAAAAGACCTCACCCTCTTGCCGAAGAGTGAAGTAGCTCAGTTGCTGGAGATGCCGAAGAGCTGGTGCAATCAGAGACTGTGCAGATGTCAGACATACAAGGAGACCCCTGGACCCTAGCCGTCACAATGACATCGGAACATCCGCCTGGAGGCATGAAAGAGGGTGATGGGATTTTACAACAAATGCAGGCTGAACTGACAGAACTTTCACCACAGCAAATTCAACAGGTGGAAGCTGTACTGTACAGTACTGTACTAGCTATAACCCACAAATTCCCACAGGAAGTGCTGCACCAGTCTGGGAGAGATACAGGCAGATCCCGCCTTAGATGTACAAAAAGGTGAAAGAAATGTTGCACACATGCTGCAGAGTTGAGTCATGTGGGAGAGTCAGAGCCTGTGGGCAGCTCCCACTGTTCTAGTTCAGAAGAAAGATGGGACTGAATGCTTGTACAGTGTGGGACTCCTACCCTTACCCAGAATTGAGGAATCATTGTCTGCCTTGGGAAAGGCAAAGTATTTTTCGTCCTTGTATCTGGCCAGCGGGTACTGGCATGGCTGAACATGACCGGCCAAAGACGGCGTTCATACTGCCCATGGATTTTTTTTCGAGTTTAACATAGTAACATAGTTATTAAGGTTGAAGGAAGACTTTAAGTCAATCTAGTTCAACCCATATCCTATCCTAACCTGCCCTAACATGTTGATCCAGAGGAAGGCAAAAAAAAAACCCCAAGTGACAGTAAGCTTCACATTGGGGAAAAAAATTCCTTCCCGACTCCACATACGGCAATCAGACTAGCTCCCTGGATCAACGCAGTATCTAGGAAACTAGTGATATAGCCTGTAATATTATACTTTTCAAGAAAGGCATCTAGTCCCTTCTTAAATTTTAGTAAGGAATCACTCATTACCACAATAGACGGCAGAGAGTTCCATAGTCTCACTGCTCTTACAGTAAAGAATCTGCATCTGTGATTATGGCTAAACCTTCTTTCCTCCAGACGTAGAGGATGCCCCCTTGTCCCCGTCACAGGTCTAAGAGTAAAAAGATCATTAGAAGGACTTTGTACTGTCCCCTCATATATTTATACATTGTAATAAGATCACCACTAAGCCTTTGTTTTTCCAAACTAGATAACCCCAAGTGTAATAACCTGTTTGGTATTGCAGACCCCCCAGTTTTCTAATAACCTTGGTCGCTCTTTTCTGCACCTGCTCCAGTTCAGCTATGTCTTTCTTATATACCGGAGACAATAACTGCACACTTTTAAGTGTGGTCGCACCAGTGACTTGTATAGAGGTAAAATTATGTTCTCCTCATGAGCATCTATGCCTCTTTTAATGCATCCCATTATTTTATTTGCCTTGGCAGCAGCTGCCTGACATTGGCCACTAAATGAGAGTTTGTCGTCCACCCATTCACCCAGGTCTTTTTCAGTGACAGTTTTGCCCAGTGTTTTACAATTAAGCACATAATTATACATCTTGTTTGTTCTACCCAAGTGCATGACCTTATATTTATCCCCATTAAAGCTCATTTGCCATTTATCAGCCCAAGCTTCTAGTTTACATAAATCCTCCTGTAATATAAAATTGTCCTCCTCTGTATTTATTACCCTGCAGAGTTTAGTGTCATCTGAAAATATTGAAATGCTATTCTGTATGCCCCCTACAAGGTCATTAATAAATATGTTAAAGAGAAGCGGCCCCAATACTGACCCCTGTGGTACCCCACTGCTAACCGTGACCCAGTCCGAGTGTGCTCCATTAATAACCACCCTTTGTTTTCTATCCATGAGCCAGTTCTTAACCCACTTACACATATTTTCCCCTATCCCCATTTTTCTCATTTATGTATCAACCTTTTGTGTGGCACTGTATCAAAAGCTTTTGAGAAGTCCATGAACACCACGTCCACTGCATTCCCTTGGTCCAGTCCTGAACTTACCCCTTCATAAAAGCTTATCAGATTGGTCTGACAAGAACGGTCCCTCGTAAACCCATGCTGATACTGTGTCATGAGGTTATTCAGCCTCAGATACTCCAATATAGTATCCCTTAAAAAACCCTCCAGGATTTTACCCACAGTAGATGTTAAGCTCACTGGCCTATAATTTCCAGGTTCAGTTTTTGCCCCCTTTTTGAATATTGGCACCACATTTGCTATACGCCAGTCCTGTGGTACAGACCCCGTTATTATGGAATCTTTAAAGATTAAAAATAATGGTCTATCTATGACTGTACTTAATTCCTGCAGTACTCGGGGGTGTATCCCATCCGGGCCCAGGGATTTGTCAACTTTAGTGATTTTTAGACGCCTCCGTACTTCCTGCTGGGTTAAGCAGGTCACATTTAATGGAGAATTTTTTTTTATCACTGACCATTTTATCTGTCATGGGATTTTCTTGCGTAAATACAGTTGAAAAAAAGTCATTTATCATATTGGCTTTTTCCTCATCCTCATCCACCATTTCACCCAGACTATTTTTAAGGGGACCAACACTATCATTTTTTAGTTTCTTGCTATTTATGTAGTTAAAGAATATTTTGGGATTATTTTTACTTTCTCTGGCAATGAGTCTCTCTGCCTCAATCTTTGCTGTCTTGATTTGCTTTTTACAGAATTTATTCAGTCTATCTGTATTATATTAATGCTCATCACTACCTACTTGCTTTAATTCCTAATGCTTCTTTTTGTCACTTATTGTGCCCTTACAGCTCTATTTAGCCATAAGGGTTTCTTCCTATTTCTAGCATGTTTTTCCCATAGGGTTATATGTGCACAGTCCTATCGGGATGCTATACTCTCCCATTTTCTTTGTGTATTTTAGTCTCGATATCGTCAGTTTATTGCATAAGATATCTTTCATCCGTTGGAAATTTCGCTTCCTGAAAGTTTAGTGTCTTGTAACCCCTCGACTACACATCTTATTAAAGGATACATGAAAGCTTATTATTTTGTGATCACTATTACCCAAGTGACCCCCAACCCTTATATTTGATATGCGGTCTGGCCTGTTGGTTAATATTAGGTCTAGCAGTGCACTGTTATGTTTCGGTAACTGAGGAGAACAGGAACAGCAGCAGGGCAGCCAAACACCTGAGATGTTGGTAACTGATGGGTTGCAGATTCCTAAACTAATGACACAACTAGAGGTAGCCGTGGAGCGTTCCTACGTTGATCCTAGACGCCTCGTCACAGCCTGAGAGATAACTACACCTAAAGGCAGAAAGATGAAAGCTATCTGCCCCGGAGCAGATCCCCAAAGAAAATAGGAAGCCCCCAAATATATAATCGCGGTTAGACAAGATGAAAATACAAACATAGGCAGAAAATAGACTGAGCAAACGCTGGGGCCACAAGCTGACTAAATAGGATAGGACAGGAGAGATTACTTTCTGCAACCCAGAAAACCCTACAAAAATCCAACAATTCTGATTACAAAAATACTGAGATCACACGATCTCGCCACCCACTAAATCAGGTCTCAGTGTGAACAAAAACCAAGCCGCAGCCGCTGAAAAAACAAGAAAGAGCAAATGAGCAAACAGTGGCTGCAGATAAACTGTGAGGAGCTCAGGCCCCAGGAAGGGACCTGGCTGACCTCCACAAAATGCAGAAAACAATGCAGAAAGCAAGAAAAAAGAAAAGCAAAAAATATCTTATCTGAAAGCAGGAGATGCAGGCAAGACTCCAGCAAACTTCCAAATGAACCAGGAACCACAATTGAGACAAGAACAATTGATCACCGGCAACCATCATGGAAGGGAACCTCCCTTATATCAGACCAGTCAGTGAACCCAGATTGCCACTCCTCGCTGAAAGGTTCAGTACTGTCTGTAACCACCAGAGGGAGCCTCTGCTCAGAAACCATCTCTAACACATTCACAACAGTGCCCCCCCTCTTTTTTGGTCCTGAACTAGTTGTGAAAGGTAATTGTCTCTCATAGTTGCCAAAAACCTATTACCTTTGCTGGAACTACAGGTTTCTGTTCCCCAATGTATTTCAGGGTAGTTGAAGTCCCCCATAATAATGACTTCTCCTTGAGTTGCTGCTTCATCCATTTGCTTTACGAGGATAATCTCTGTTGCTTCCATTATTTTAGGAGACTTATAACAAACCCCTATCAGTAATTTATTATTTTTCCCCCCTCCCCTAATCTCCACCCACAGAGACTCTACATCTTCATTAGATTCACAGATATCATGCAGGATGGGTTTTAAGGATGATTTTACATATAAACACACACCCCCACCTCACTTATTTTTACGGTCATTTCTAAACAGACTATAGCCCTGTAAATTAACCGCCCAGTCGTGGCTCTCATCCAGCCAAGTCTCAGATATCCCCACCATGTCATAATTATGTTCTAACAAAATTAATTCTAATTCCGCCATTTTGTTGGTGAGGCTTCTGGCATTAGTATACATGCACTTTATGTATCTCTCTGAACCTCTATTCTTTCTTAAATTATTAACTGTTCTAACCCCACCCCCAATTTCATTATTTGTGCCCAGGTCTCTATCTGCACTGCCTTCCCCTCCTATAAAATGAATACCCTCCCCCCTAGTCCCTAGTTTAAAGACTCCTCCAACCTTTTAGCCATTTTCTCCCCCAGCACAGCGGCACCCTCCCCATTGAGGTGCAGCCCGTCCCTAGCATAGAACCTGTAGCCAACTGAGAAGTCGGCCAAGTTCTCCAGGAATCCAAACCCCTCCTTCCTACACCAATTCTTGAGCCACTTATTAACCTCTCTACTCTCCCATTGCCTCTCTGGTGTGGCACGTGGTACTGGCAGGATTTCAGAAAATACCACGTTGGAAGTCCTTGCTTTAAGCTTGCAGCCTAATTCCCTGAAATCGTCATTAAGGACCTTCCACCTACCTATAACTGTCATTTGTGCCAATGTGCACCATGACCGCTGGGTCCTCACCAGCCCCTCCCAGTAATCTGTCAACCCGATCAGCGATGTGTCAGACTCGAGCGCCAGGTAGGCAGCCCACTGTTCGACGATCCCTGTCTTTGTGACAGATTGCCCTATCTGTTCCCCTAATAATTGAGTCCCCCACTACCAGCACCTGTCTTGCTTCCCTGCTCTCCTAATTCCCCACTTACTGGAGCAGACACTCCTCCGGCTTTCAGAGGACATGCCTGGCTGCAGCAGTGCTACCCCTGTACTGACAACCCCCTCATCTGCTAACTTTGCAAACTTATTGGGTGTGCCAGATCAGGACTAGCCTCCCTGGCGCTCTTCCCTCTACCCCGCTTTCTAACTGTCACCCAGCTTCCTACTTCAGTGTCCTGCAGCTCCATCCTAGCATCCCCCCCTCATCTATCCCACTGAGCATCTGCTCAGTGAGCAGAAGACTCCTTTCCATATTGTCTATGGATCTCAGTGTTGCCAGCTTCACATTTAGATCCAGAATTTGGGCTTCCAAATGCACAACATGCTCACATCTCACACAGCAGTATGCACCCTCGACCGGCTGTTCAAGGACTGCATACATGTGGCAAGATGTACACTGGATGGCATTGGCAATAGTGGAGCACATTTCTAATGGGGATTTCACCAGACAGCAAAGATAAGTAAAAAAATAAAAAGTATTAATAAAATATAACAGCAATTCAGTAATTCCTCCCTTGTCAACTCCCTGAATCCAAAGTCACTGTATCTCAAGTCACACTTACCACCGCTCGCACTTGCGCACCGGTCACACTCAGCTCGCTCACACTCGCTGAAGCAGAAGATTTACAGAGAGATTTTTTTTTTCTCCTTCAACAGCAAACCACCCTGCTTCCAAATGCACTTCCAAAAAGGAGTTTAATAAAATGCCCTTTGGCCTGACTAACGCTCCCAGAATGTTTCACCAATTAATGGAAAGCTGCTTAGTGGACTTGAATTTCGAAGCAACACTCATCAACCTAGATGATATCATTGTTCATACGGCCATCTTTGAAGAACATCTTAGGTGGCTGGAGCAAGTGTTGACTGAAAGTGAAGCCTCAAAAATGCCATCTTTTCCATAGACAAATTGTTAGGGTTCGATTTCCCACTGCTGCACAAGGGGAGTCTCGAACCAGTCCCGCTGTGGTCCCCCATCATCTACGGCCGCAGTGGAGCCTGTCAGCAAAGGCGTCGGTCCCAGCGTCTCGCCCGTCTAATACTGTGCAGAGACTTGCTGCTGCCTCTTCAGGTTCTGCTATTGTAGCCACTACTGGTCAGCGGGAAGCAGACGTCTTTAGGTCTAAGTCCTTTGTTGCTTCATCTGAGCATGCCCAGGGGGTGACATGCTCAGATACAGCTGCCACTTCTATTGGTCCTTCAGGAAGGTCCTCTGGCTGTTGATGTTCTGAAGCAGCTTCCCATTGGTCCTTCCTGGAAGGTCTTTTTCTCGTGGCTGCTATAAAAGGCTGTCCTTACCGCACGGCCGTGCGCTAGGATCAATTGCATTATGTGCTTTGCGCCAGTGTGATCATGCACGCATGTGGTTAGGGCAGGCTGAAATAAGCCCCTAGAATACCGGCACCTCCGGTGAGGAGATTTGAGTGCACGTGGTTAGGGCTTGGCTGAAATAAGCCCTAGAATACCGGCTTCTCTGGTGAGGAGATTGCTTGATTGCATTGCTGTCTGCATGATCACGGACTGCTATCCGCACAGCAGTTATCTGTGTATCCCTGTGGTGTTAACAGGACACAGTACCTATCTCTGCGTCTTTACCTCAGCGACTCTGTGGTGTAACAGAGTTCGCTTATATCGCTATATAGCGCTGCGGCATTCCCGCTAGCGGCTCTGTGGATTAACAGAGTTCGCACTATCTGCCACAGCGCGCTACGGCGTTTATTTTAGCGACACTGCGGGATAACAGAGTTCGCTACTTACGCCATCTTACTAGCAGCAGGCTCTGCCTGCACGGTGGACCCCGGGCTGCGAACACACCTCTCTACATTATTTATTAGGTGCGTTCCGCAGACCCTAACACAAATTGAGTACTTGGGACACTTTGTATCCACTGAAGGAGTGAGACCTGCGTGTGAGAAGATAGCAGCTGTGCAAGATTGGCCCACCCCGCAAACAGTGAAAGACATACGGGCCTTCTTGGGGCTTACTGAGTACTACTGAAGGTTTATGAAGAATTTTGCCCATCTCACTAATCTTCTGCTGGAGCTATTAAAAGTGGAGTGCCATCTGATTCCAAGAATTGAGCTATTCAATGGGGAAGCAGCCAGGAGGAAGCCTAGAAAGCCTTGAAAATGGCCATGACAGAGGCCCAATACTTGCTTATGCGATTTCTCTCAGCCCTTCATTCTTTACACCGATGGGAGTTTGCATGGTCTGGGGACCATACTATCACAAATGCAGAAAGGAAAGGAGCGAGTGATAGCATATGCGAGCCGCTCTCTTCACGTCTCGGAATGGAATCAGGACAATTACAGCTTCAAGTTGGAACAGTTGGCGTTGGTGTGGGCGATGATCGAGAAGTTCGCAGAATATCTGTCGGGGTCCGAAGTCTTGGTGGCACTAATAAAAATCCCCTCGCCCACCTGGAGAATGCAAAATTGGAAGCCTTGGAACAAGGATGGGTGGCCCGCATGGTGAAGTATCGGTTCAAATTGCCTACCGGTCCGGCGCTGAGAATACCCATGCTGATGCTCTCTTGAGAGTGACCCAAGAGCGGCTTGCACATGACCGGGAAGATGAATTGGAGGCAGAAGAGATCCCTTGTTTTCCTGGACCTTGCTAGGTCATTGGTGGTGATGCAGGGACAGATCGAAGAGATGTCTGGTGAACGGGTGATAAGACGACATAGGGATGACTGGGTACAGCTCCAGCAAGCAGATAAAGAACTTGCCCAGCTAAGGCAGTGGTTGGCCCTGATGCAACTTCCCAGCCGATGAGAACGAGACGCCCTAACCCCAGGGTCTCTGCAGATTTTGAATCAGTGAGAGAGGCTCCATTTGAAAGATGGGTTACTATACCGCAGAGTACAGTTAGTCCGGGAGTCACTAGGCAAGTAGTGCTCCCAGAAGGATTGATCTGTGTGATAACGGTGGAGGCCCACAAGCGAGGGGCTCACTTCAGTCCGGAGAAGAAGTTCCAGTTGTTACAGAAGCTAGTGTATCACCCTCGATGGAAGACTGCGGTCGAAGAGGCATGTCAAAAATGTCGGAGCTGTGAGCAGGCCAAACCCCTGAAACAAAGGACCCAACACAGACCATAGTGACCTCTGCCTCTCTCGAGCCACTGATCATCGACTACCCGGCCGTCGTCCTGGCACATCTCGGTATGAACATTGTCTGGTGATGACTGATCACTCCATCAAGTTTGCCATTGTGGCTCCGACTCGGGACCAGACAGTTGAATCGGCAGCTCAGGCCATTTGCTGAGACTTCATCCGGGTGTATGGTTGCCCAAGAGAATCCATTCTGATCAAGGTGCTTGCTTCCAGGGTCGGGTGATGGATGAGCTACATCGCTTGTACCAGATTGAGAAGTCAAGGACTGCACCTATCATCCTCAGGGGAATGGAGACTATGAGCGTTTCAATCAAACATTGATTCAGATGTTAAGAACATTTGAGGAAGATCAGAAGATACGATGGCCTGAGTTTATGGCTTAATTAGTCTGGGTGTACAACAATCGAGTGCACAGCACAACCGGATACACTCCGTATAACCTGCTGTTCGGGCGAAAGGGATGGGAGATCACAAGGCTGGAGTTGGATCCAGAAGAAGATTACCCACGGACAGGGGTGTCTTCCTGGGTCCAGGAACATCGACATCGGTTACAGACTCTTCATCGGCTAGTACAGACAGAGTTCCGAGAACTCCAGCATCATGAGACACTGCCTATTCGGGTCACAGCTCTAAAGGCAGGAGACCGGGTATTTATCCGGGACAAAAGACCTCGAGGAAAACTGGAGCCCCAATGGGAGAAAACCCCGTACATGGTAAAGCGCCAATCGGTTTCGATAGGCCGGTATATGATGTTCAACCCGAATGAGAAGGGGCGCCTACCCGAATAGTTCGTCGTAGTATGTTGCGGCCCTGTCTGTCACAGGATCCTGAACAGGGAGAAAGAATATCAGATGTCCCACCCACCAAAGGCGTTCTCGACTTGGACGAGGAAGAGATCCCCGCCTTCTTGGCTCTAGATCCGGATAATCTACGGTTCCTCGGTCCCAGGGAAGTGAGTGTCTAAGAACCCAGGCCTGATGTTACAGAGCCAGTAAGTTCATTTAACCAAAATATTCCCTCGCTTCCTACCAGTCATCTGGATTACGCCAGTCGGAGAGGGCAACAGCAGCAGTACCTCCTACTCAGTATGAACAAGATCAATTTATCTAGCAACAAATCGTTCAAGGAGTAGAAGAATATGAATGTCTGATGAAAGAACTCTCACCCATGGAATGGCGAGTTAAAGGAGGGCTGGAGTGTAAGGAGGAAGCCCGGGCTGCGGGTACCTGCACAATGCTGGGTCTTGAACTGTCAAGGCTGCGTCCGGTGTTCTTGGTGGGAAAGAGTGAGGAACTGTACAGGACCCTGCCCCGTTGAGAGGGTGCATAGCAAGGCTGAGCAGAGAACAGGAAGCACGGGAAAAGAGTTCAGTTTCCCGCCAACTGAGAGGAGATACAGGTGTGCGCTGCGCTCTGCAGACAGAGGGACAGTACGGAGCTGGGACTCAGCAGAGAACACGTGAGGGCCCCGCAGAGTGCTCGCATTGGGAAGCGAATGCCAGGTGCCGGACTGTGAGCATCATTCCACCCGGGTGACAGGAGTGCAGCGGAGCACATACCGTGTGCAGACTTTCACCCCATTGCCTATTACAGCTTTGCAAATTGATGGACTAGGGCTCAATCGGCAAAACTGGAGACCGCCGTTGCCGCCAGTAGGCTTATTCATGCGATGGCGGGCAAAGCCAGAAGACTTCATACCGGCCGCTGCTGGTACTACTGCCCCCAGCGGACTGACTGTGGCTGAGGAGCACAAAGACACGATAAGTTTAATAACTGAACTGTTGTGTTACATTACAATCCCTTTTGTTGATTCCCCTATTGTCTCCCTGCAATGAGTACCCTTATTGTTAAAATTAAACTGTTTTGCTGTTAAACCTTGCTCTGCCTTCTCAGCATAACTGCATCCCGTAACCTGCTAACAGCGGCACTCAGTCTCTCGTAATCAAGTTTCGCTGTGCCTGGAAATGGAGTTTCTGCACGGTCACCACCTGGGGTTCTTACACAGAGGATAGAGCTGCATTTACAACCCGTGGAGCCAACTGATGCATCACCTAGGATCGGGAGTCGTATGGAGGGTGAGTGTCCCATGCTACAGGCATGGTCCACACCACTTCATACACAAAATTCAAATAAAGATTTATTTCCTGTTTTGAGAAATGTTCTAGCAGGTTTAGAACAAGAACGTGGGCAAAGTAACCCACTTTTAATACCGGGTGGGGAATCTCATCCTCAGCCTGGGGTGGACTTTATGGTTCAAGGCTAGTGTTGAGCATTCCAATACTGCAAATATCGGGTATCGGCCGATATTCGCGGTATCGGAATTCCGATACTGAGTTCCGATACTTTTTGCATATCGAATACCGGAATCGGAAGTTCTCATAATGCTATGAGCCAGTTTGATTTGAATCAGCCAATGAGGAATCCTAAGAAGTGTGGGCACATCCTTTTAGGCATGTAGGCATGTTAACTAATGGCATGGCTGTGATTGGTGCTGAAATTATGTCATGATGCACTTTAAAAGCCGTCGCCATTTTGGGTTCACTCTGCTGTGAATTCAGTTAGGGACAGGACGCTGCTCTTCTGACTCTGAGGGACAGTTAGAGATAGCGATTTGCTATATTGTGCTTTACCCAGGCTACTTTAGCAACTGCCGTGTAAAGCTTTCTTTTGCCTTGCAGTGCTGTTCACAGCTGTCTGCAAGGTCTGTGTGTGTGAGTGTGGCTCACGCTGCAGTGTGTTCTGCAGCCATCTCTGGTTGTAGTCCGCTCAGCGTGCGTCACTGCCTCATACATTTTTTTTGTTTTGTTTTATTGCTGCTCATTTTTACTGATCTCTCCTATAAGTGTGCTTCCATCCGTATCCATCTACATTGGTTGCAAACAATATATAGGAGTAGATAGCGGAGCCTTTCATTGGTAGTGCACAGTTCTTTGCACTGTTCACGGCTGTCTGTGAGGTCTCTGTGTGTGAGTGCAGCTCACGCTGTAATGTGTTCTGCATCCACCTCTGTTTGTAGTCCGCTCAGTGTGCGTCACTGGCTCATACATTGTCCTTTTTTGCTGTAGTGCTGCTTATTTTTCCTGAATTTCTCCTATTAGTGTGCTTCCATCCGTATCCAGCTAGATTGGTTGCAAACACTATATAGGAGTAGATAGAGGAGGCTTTCTGCTGGCTTGTGCCCTGCAGCCCCAGCCAGATTAGCCTATTTTTTTTGCCTCATCTATTGCATTGTAGGTTACCTTCCTGCATTGTAATAGCTACAAAAAGTTTGTGATACTATCGCTTTTACATCTTTTGTCAAAAGCAAAAAAAAAAAATTAAGTTCACCAAACACTCCACTTTACAGTTGTGTAGGCCACATTAGCTCATATTAAAGTGTAGTCCACACTTTATAAAATTAGTGTTTCTTATACCTGTTAGCAGCTGTTCAGGAATAAGCACACTAAGCCCTTAGTACTTTTCTACCTATCTTTATCAGTCTACGAAGATGAAGAAGGCAGGGAGTAATGCACGTGGTCGTGGGCGTGGAGTTTCAGCAGAGAGAAGACATGGGGATTCTCTGCCTGCTGCAGGCACCAGTGACTCAGCATCCCCCAGTTTTACCAGGGAACGGTCCTTAATGCGCAGCTTTGCTGGAGCTCATCGTACCCCACTGCTGCGGGATGACCAAATTGAAGCCGTTGTCGGATGGATGCCAGCTAACGCATCTACTTCAATTACTTCCACATCCTCTCAGGCCCAGAGCACTGAAGAACAACCATCTGTCTCTTCACCACCTGCCAAATTGCCCAGGCAGTCAGAGAGCTCTGGACAGGAGCCATCTCTACTTCTGTTCTCTGAATCTCTTGGCTTGGAAATAGGGGGCCAGCCAAGCAGCATTCTAGAATGTGAAGAAGAGGGAGTATGCAGTGCTGCGCAACTGCTTTGTCTCTCTGAATCTGAAGAGGTGGGTGGGCCAGTGCCTACGGTCAGCACACCTCAGTACACATCTGATGATGAGACTCAGGTGCCACTTTCTGGTGCGTACTGTGCTGGCGAGACTACCTAGGAGAAGCAGGTGTTTGAAGAGGGTAGTGTAGATGATGAGGTCCTTGACCCATAATGGCGTGAGGAACAGGAAGGTGGTGGGAGCAGCTCTGAGGAAGAGATTCCCCGAACGGCCAAAACAGGAGGGAGAGGGAGGGGGCAGACTCGGTTGCCTGTAGCCTCCTCTTCGCCACCCATTAGGAGCATTCCTCTTCCAAAACCCAAAATGGGCGCTCCCAGGACTTGCAGTGCGTGGTCCTTTTTTGATACAGTTGCAGATGACATTTGCGTTGTCAATTTTGAATAAATCCCCAACAGTGTCACCAGCAAAGCACCCCTACACCATCACACCACCTCCTCCATGCTTCACGGTGGGAACTAGGCATATAGAGTCCAGCCGTTCACCTTTTCTGCGTGCAAAGCAGTAATCAAAGCAAAAGGTGACTACTTTGAAGAACTTAGAATATAAGACATATTTTCAGCTGTTTCACACTTTTTTGTAAAGTGTAATGTATAATTCCACATGTGTTAATACACAGTTTTGATGCCTTCAGTGTGATTCTACAATTTTCATAGTCATGAAAATACAGAAAAATCTTTGAATGAGAAGGTGTGTCCAAACTTTTGGTCTGTACTGAATATTTGTATTCAATGTATATCCATATGAATTTAGGTAGATCTCACCTGATAAAAATACCCTGTACTCACACATATCTATGCAAAGCTGACGCTAGTTATAATCAGTTGCTTAAGACATGACCCCTGGCCTACATAAGTCAGGCTGCTGCATGAGATAGCTCATGGGGACTTTTTCTAAGAACACAAAAAGGGAACCAAAGACAGATGGTCTGGGTAGATGGCTATTTTTTTTTGGTCACGTAGGAAAGCTGGGGCAAAAGCAATAAATCTGCTACTTCAGCCCTTTTATCATACTTATCATACTTATATCCAAACAGCCAATAATCTAGCAGATTCTAATTGTATGTTAATTGACTAACCAACTCCTTTTTTGTAAAAGTATAAAACCATGAATGAATAATAAACTGTTGGTCTTGACGAACTGTTATGCTGACATTCCTGTGTGGACAGCCTTCATTTCGTTAGAGCGCTCAGAAAAAGACAGCCTATTTTGGGAACAGCAGCAAACACTGCGGGATAGATTTATCCTAAACAAATTTGCATAATATCTGGCGCCCAATGTGGGGCATTTTAATAATATAAGAGCACTGGGCGCACTAAGTATCTAAATAGTGTAGGGAGGTGCGAATCGGCAGAAAAAATTACCAATGAATGAAAAAGAGAAAGACCTACTGTATAAAACGCACACTACACCAACCAAAATATACGCATCAAAATACAAAAACCTTTATTGGCACACAAAAAGTGAAATATTAAAACATAATTAAAAACAAAATGAGACAACCCGTTCAAGGGCCCGCCACATGAAAAATATATATATAACCAGGTAATATGAGTTAGTCCATATCATCAATACAAAATGCACAACATATGTCAGAAATGTACAATACAATAATATGATGCAATAATATGATTCAATATAAAAATATGGTGCATAGATATCAATACCACCCCTAGCTCAATATCAATAATTTTGGAGACCCTGTATGAACACAGTCAATGATAGGAGTAATACTTAGGGCACCCACAAAAGAGAGCAAGGAGTCAATGCATGAATGAAAGGTCAAAAGACATAGTGCAAGACAGGACTAACAGCGTATCCAGACATGTCGTCCCCATGTAAATAGGGCACTAAATATTTACCCAGATAAGAAACCCCACGATAGGGAAATAAGTAGGCAGGCAGGACCAAGAATGGGGACCCCAGAAAGTGGCCCCACGCGTTACGCCGTAGCTAGTACGGCTTCATCAGGGAAGGTTAATCAGTGTAGCCAAAAGCAGCTATAAATACCTGGTTAATCCATGACACAAGGACCTGCAGATGTGAGTCATGTGTTCACTGACAAAGAGGAAGTGGGCAGTACTGCACGGAGGAGTGAGCAGATGTCTCTGCATCACTAAACACATCACGCCTGCGTTCTATAGAACACAAGGCTTTTGTGCTGACTACCATTCAGGCAAGGAGATTAATCAGAGCGTATGTGCTAGTTTTGACACTAGGAATGTAATCCTCTGTGTGCCAAATAATCCTGGGAGAAGACAAACAGGGTATAACACACAGGGAGAGTGACCACCAATCGAAACCAATACTCAATCAGACACACACAGCAATCAGATGGAAAACCACAAAAGGATAGTGTCATGGGTGTATCGCCACGAGGATCGTCGCGATTACACACTCTGACTTCTCACAGCTGAGTTGCTGTTTCTTTGTGTTTGGTAATGAGGGAGTTAATTTTACCTAGCTCTTTGCTAAGACTAGGTCCAGCCTCGCCCGGCTGCTTTTGATTATGTTCTAATTAGATTCCTTCATATACCTGCCAGTCTGCTTGTTAGATGCCGGTGAAAGCATTCATGTAGTCTAGCAGACTGGATCGGTTCTGAGAATACTTAAGCTAAGAGCTTCTTAGTTGTTTTTACTCTTACAGCTTATAGTTTATCTCTGAGACCTTAGGTGTTCCTACTGTGTGTGAGTGTTGTATGTAAGACTTTATTTACTTTATTTCTTGTCTTTCTTGTATGTCTTTCTGTTCATTAACCATTACCTGTTCATTCCCTTTGGTGGTAAACAGGGTCCTTCTTAGGACTAAATTACAGTTGGCAGGGATTGATAGGAGACAGGGTTTACGCTGGTGGCCTGGACCTCTGTACCTTTAACAGTACCTCCAGGTAGAGGGATTAGTTAGGACCCCAGTTTAGGGTCAGCATAGACACCGGTCATCCTCTAGCCGGAGACAGCGTATAACGGATTCCGTATTGACCCACTGGACATTCTGTCAGGTAATTCTATGTTATCATATATCTATGCGCATGTTATATAGTATGTTGCCCTTTTGATATAGATTACTGACATCACATATATATATATATCTGCTATACAGCGTGACATTTTCACCGGCCCATACTAAAGATTCTCCCAGCTGTCATGGATCCAGTAGCCCAGCTGGCCCGGCAGTTGCAGGGGTTGTCCATGGAGTTTGCAGACATTAAGTCCAAGGTTTTGTCCCCCCCGGAGCAAACCAGATCTGAACCTAAGGTTGCTCTCCCGGACAGGTTCACTGGTGGGCGGGACAAATTTTTTACTTTCCGGGAGGCATGTAAATTGTACTTTCGGCTGCGGCCTCGGTCATCTGGGAGTGAAGAGCAGAGGGTGGGAATTGTTATCTCGCTCTTACAAGGGGACCTCAATCTTGGGCGTTCTCTATTCCTCCAGGCTCCCCAGATCTCCAGTCAGTGGATCGATTTTTTACTGCCCTGGGTCTGGTATATGATGATCCGGATCGAGTTTCCCTTGCTGAAACAAAGTTACGTAAGATACGGCAAGGAAATCGTCCAGCGGAGGAATATTCTTCTGAGTTCCGTAGATGGGCAACAGATACTCAGTGGAATGACCCAGCTCTTAGGAGCCAGTTTTGTCAAGGGTTGTCTGACAAATTAAAAGATGTGTTGGCTCAGTATGATTCTCCTCCATCACTGGAGGCTGCTATGGCCCTCGCTATTCGCATTGATAGACGAATTCGGGGTAGACGCGAGGTAACTCCGCCTCCCGTGATGACTCCACCTACTACTAAAGTCCCTTATACTGAGGTTCCCCTGGTCTGTTCTGAGGAACCCATGCAGTTGGGAGGGACATCTTTTTGTAGGAAGGAATCGGCGGTGCGCCGCAAGACTAGAAGGTGTTTCTTTTGCGGGAGAGAGGGACATTTTGTTGGGGGGTGTCGATCCCGGGCCTCTTTGAGCAAAGGAGTTAACCTGGGAGTGTGTATTTCGTCCCCAAATCCCTCTCAGTTTCTCGTGCCTGCGGAGGTGATGATTGGTACTAGAACTGAGAGGATTTCTGTTTTTCTTGATAGTGGGTCCGGGGCTAATCTGGTGGACGCTCGGTTTGCCCAGGTGCATGGTATGCAAACTGAGTGTATTGGCCAAACCGGTCCCTATAGTCTCTATTGATTCTAGACCTCTCGGTCAAGGTAGCTTGGTACAAGCTGTTCATAACATAGATCTTCGAGTAGGGGCAATACATAAAGAGCAATTGTCTTGTTATGTGTTGGAGGGTCTACCTACTCCTATTGTGTTGGGACTTCCTTGGTTGGCTAAACATAACCCAGTGATTGATTGGCAATCCAGAAAGATAAGCCAGTGGGGTGAATTTTGCAGGAATAACTGCATGAGCACGGTCATCGGTGCGGTTGTGCCTAGGACTTTGTCTCCTTTTCTGGAGGACTTTGGGGAGATGTTCTCAGAGGAGGGGTGTAAAGAGTTACCTCCTCATCGCGCATATGACTGCTCAATAAAGTTGCTTCCTGATGCCTTATCTCGTACTTTCCCAGGGGCCGGGAAGACGGATGATCCGGTTCCTATTCCTCAGGAGGGAGTTGTAGTGTCAGCTGTATGCTCTGAGCTTGAGGGGGAGGTATTGGGGGCTCAGGGGGACGCCCCTGTGGGATTTCCAGGGAGACTGATAGTTCCAGATCGGTTAAGACTGAAGGTTACGGGGAACCGTTACAAACGGATGGCTGATAGGGGGAGAGTTTCTGGTCTAGATCTGAAGGTGAACGATCTGGTTTGGTTGTCTACCAGGAATATAAAACTTAAAGTTTCCTCCTGGAGGTTGGGTCCCAGATTCATCGGGCCGTACAGGATCAGTTCCATAATTAATCCTGTGGCATTTCGTCTGGACCTCCCTCCTACGTTTAAAATTCATAATGTGTTTCACAAATCATTACTTAAAAAGTATGTGGCACCGTCATACCGTCACCTCTACCTCCTCCTTCAGTGGTGGTCAATGATAACGTGGAATTTCAGGGGTCGAAAATCATTGACTCATGTCTCAGTCACCGATCCCTTCAGTACTTGGTTCATTGGAGGGGGTATGGTCCTGAGGAGAGGACGTGGGTCCCTTCGTCTGATGTTAACGCAGATCGATTGGTTCGGACCTTTCACACAATTCCCCGGGCAGACCTGGCCCTGAGGGTCCGGAGTCCCCTCGTAGAGGGGGGGTACTGTCATGGGTGTATCGCCACGAGGATCGTCGCGATTACACACTCTGACTTCTCACAGCTGAGTTGCTGTTTCTTTGTGTTTGGTAATGAGGGAGTTAATTTTACCTAGCTCTTTGCTAAGACTAGGTCCAGCCTCGCCCGGCTGCTTTTGATTATGTTCTAATTAGATTCCTTCATATACCTGCCAGTCTGCTTGTTAGATGCCGGTGAAAGCATTCATGTAGTCTAGCAGACTGGATCGGTTCTGAGAATACTTAAGCTAAGAGCTTCTTAGTTGTTTTTACTCTTACAGCTTATAGTTTATCTCTGAGACCTTAGGTGTTCCTACTGTGTGTGAGTGTTGTATGTAATACTTTATTTACTTTATTTCTTGTCTTTCTTGTATGTCTTTCTGTTCATTAACCGTTACCTGTTCATTCCCTTTGGTGGTAATCAGGGTCCTTCTTAGGACTAAATTACAGTTGGCAGGGATTGATAGGAGACAGGGTTTACGCTGGTGGCCTGGACCTCTGTACCTTTAACAGTACCTCCAGGTAGAGGGATTAGTTAGGACCCCAGTTTAGGGTCAGCATAGACCCCGGTCATCCTCTAGCCGGAGACAGCGTATAACGGATTCCGTATTGACCCACTGGACATTCTGTCAGGTAATTCTATGTTATCATATATCTATGCGCATGTTATATAGTATGTTGCCCTTTTGATATAGATTACTGACATCACATATATATATATATATCTGCTATACAGCGTGACAGATAGATTTTATGCAGAATCTTTATTGTTTGTGAACCATAAACATGAGGTATAATTTTACAAAAAAGAGGAGGAACAGCAAAAGCCGATCAGGATTGCAAGGAGAAAGGAATCACAAGACCTGATCCAGGCAGAGAACTGCCTCTAAGCTGTACATCCCCAAACGAACCTGAAAAGTGAAATAGTCAGATAATAGGAAAAGACAAAATATGCCAAAGAAAACCATAATCATAATGGTTTAGATATTCATCCATGACATCTATACAGTACCAAGGGATATGCTGGAGATACAGAAAGATAAGTATGTACAGTGATCCCTAGCAACTTGAAGTATCCATGTAATTGAGATTTAATTCAAATGGATAAGTGTTCTGGCAGTGGCACTAAACCTGAAATACGTATCCCAGAAGTAATCCCTAAACCATAATATGGGAAGGGGAAAGAGAAGTTGGGGGTTGGGGGGATATTTGTATGTGTGCATGTCCACGAAACGAGCCAGAACCCCAGAGGGGTACAAAAAGAGTCCCCACCATAGTCGACATCCAACTCTCAAGTATCAGGCTTACGAAGCCAAAAAGCCATATTAATCCCAGACAGGAACATCCAGTAGAGAAACAATGAGAAAGTGTAACAATAATAATGGGACGATGTCCATACAGTTAAAGGTCTCCAAAGCAAAACTAATGCATAGAAGAAGCATATGATCCCCAAAACCTCCATGTAAGGGGGATCAAAAGATGTTACATCAAATCAACCCTATGTAATGTATGTAGTACAGTTCATATAGCGTCTTGTGCTTGGGTGCGATGAAAACACAGGAGTCACAGGTTTGATATAGAAAAGTCCTGTATTACTTCATACAAGTTGGCAGAAATAGTCACACAGTTTGCAGACACAGAAACAGGAGACACAGCAGGCCAGAGTAATCCAAGCTCAGCAATCACTCTCCAATACAGATTCAGGATCTTCTTCTCTGTTACCGTAAGTCCATGCAAACGTGGGTCTTTCAAAGAGCAGGGTTCAGAGTCCACAAGTGCTTCAGAGTTCCTCAGTAGGAATAGCTGGAGTACAAGGTCCAAGGCTTACAGGAGTCAAGTCACAGGTTCACTGCAGGCTAGATTCTGAAGCACTGATTGCTCAGCTGTGGCTGCTTAAGAAGCAAAGGAGAGAATCAGGGCGGGAACATGCAAGCTGGAAACTCCATTTTGACTGAGGGCAAGATAGCTGCAGCAAGACAGAAAGTAAAATGGCTGACGAACAAACTGAGTTTCAGGAATATATACATAGAACCTTACATTACTCCCCCCTTAAGGACAACCTCCGGATGACCTCAGACCAGGCTTGTGTGGGTACCTCTGATGAAACTGACGGAGCAAGCGAGGAGCATTAACGTTATTGACTGGTTCCCATGAGTTGTCCTCCACTGGGTAGCCCTGCCATTTAATCAGATATTGTAACTGATTTCTATACAACCTGGAATCTAAAATCCTTTCCACCACAAATTCTTCCTGACCATCGACTAGCACTGGGTCAGGGCAAGGAGAGGAACGTCCAGGAAACGTATTGGGTGTCGCAGCCTTTAGTAGGGATACATGAAAGACAGGGTGGATTCTCATAGTTCTGGGCAGTTGAAGACGACAAGCAACGGCACTTATAATTTTACTGATTTTATAGGGTCCAATGTACTTATGTCCCAACTTAGACGATGGAATCCTTAACTTAAGATTTCTGGTTGACAGCCAGACCAAGTCTCCTACCTTGAAAGCTGGTGCAGGTTTACGAAATTTATCTGCTGCTTTCTTGTACCTTTCTTGAGCCGATTCCAGATTTTCCTTTAGAAGATCCATATTCTTCTGTAAAGACGTGATTCTTTCAGCCACTGCTGGTAAAGGCGTTTCTATGGGAAATCGTGGTAGAATGTTAGGATGATAACCTAGATTAGAGTAAAAAGGAGACTGTTTAGTGGAGGCACTCTGAGAGTTGTTATACGAGAACTCAGCTAATGGAAGTAGATCCACCCAATCATCCTGTAGGTGGCAGATAAAGCAGCGGAGATACTGCTCCAGGGTTTGATTGGTTCGTTCGGTCTGTCCATTAGTCTGGGGATGAAAAGCAGAAGAAAGGTTTACTTTAATGTCCAATGCTGCACAGAAATTTTGCCAAAACCTAGAAGTGAATTGCACCCCTCGATCCGAAATAACCTCATCCGGTACTCCATGTAAGCGAAACACATCTTTAATCATCAAATCAAGTCTTAGGAGGAGTAATTGGACGTGTCTCTGCTGAGTAAATCCTAGAGAGTGCATCAGCCTTTCCATTGCGCGATCCTGGTCTATAAGAGATGATAAAATTAAATTGGTTTAAGAAAAGATTCCAGCGAGCCTGGCGAGGAGTCAGGCACTTAGCCGACCTGATAAACTCAAGGTTACGATGGTCTGTCAGGACGACTATTTGCTGTGCAGCTCCCTGAAGAAGGTGTCTCCATTCTTTGAAGGCGGCAATAATGGCCAACAACTCTCTATTGCCCACATCGTAGTTCCTCTCAGCCGAAGACAACTGCTGGGAAAAGAAGGCACAGGGATGCAAGACATTCTTCTCACCTGTTCTCTGAGAGAGTATAGCTCCAACGGCACAGTCTGAAGCATCCACCTCTATTATGAAGGCAAGCTCGGGGTTGGGATGTACTAGGATAGGTGTAGTGGTAAATTTATCTTTTAGACGGGAAAATGCTTCCTGGGCTTGGGGAGTCCAGGAAAACCTAGACTCTTTCCGGGTAAGTTGAGTGATAGGTGACACTACCTCAGAGAAATTCCTAATGAAACGTCTATAGAAGTTGGCAAACCCGATGAAGCGCTGTACCTCCTTCACATTTCTAGGACTTGGCCAATCCTTGATGGCTTGGGTTTTGCTTCCATCCATACTAATTCCTTGTGTAGACAGTACATACCCCAGAAATTGAATTTCGGTCCTATGGAATTCACACTTTTCAAGTTTGATGTAAAGATGATTTTGTCTTAGACGTTCCAAGACCATTCTCACATGTCCATGATGTTCCTCTGTGGAGTTAGAAAAAATTAGAATATCATCCAAATAAATTACCACAAATGTATCTAGGAGATCCTGAAGATGTCATTCACCAAGTGTTGGAAAGTGGCTGGGGCGGTACTCAGACCAAAAGGCATAACTAGATATTCAAAGTGTCCATAGCGTGACCTGAATGCAGTCTTCCATTCATCCCCAGGTCTAATACGGACTAAGTTATAGGCCCCACGAAGATCTAGTTTAGAAAAAATTTTGGCATGTCGCACTCTCTCCAATAACTCAGGGATTAAAGGCAATGGATAACGGTTTCTAATAGTAACCTTATTGAGTTCCCTATAGTCTACGCATGGTCTCAGAGATCCATCTTTCTTCTTTACAAAGAAGATGGGTGCACCTGCAGGAGATGAAGAGGGGCGTATGAAGCCCTTGGCTAGATTTTCATCTATGTAATCCTTTAAAGCCTTTAGCTCGGGCCCCGCCAGGGGGTAGATCTTACCAGAAGGTATCTCTGCTCCAGGCAATAATTCGATTGGACAATCATATGGACGGTGAGGAGGAAGCTGATCAGCGTTCTTCTTGTCACATAAATCCACATAGTCCTGGTATAAAGCTGGTAGTTCAGGGACTGACATGATTCCTTTAGGAACAGAGCAAGCTGAAACTTTTGGACTCATCTGTTTCTCTGGAAAGTGTAATTCCTTGGTCTCCCAGTTAATGGTAGGATTCTGAGCCTGCAGCCATGGTAGCCCTAGTATAATGGGAAAGTGGGTAGAAGAGATAAGCATAAAGGACAGTTTCTCTTGATGATCTTTACCCATAAGAACCCTCAAAGGCTCTGTTTCCTGATCCACTGGTCCAGAGGTCAGCAGGGAGCCATCCACAGTTTCCATCTGTACTGGAGTAGCCTTCTTCACTGAACGTATTCCCTGTTTCAGAGCAAAGGAGACATCCATAAAATTTCCACTTGCCCCTGAGTCGATCATAGCAGAGCTAGACACCCAAGCTGAGTCAACCCAGAGTTTGATGGAAAGAAAGCAATGAGAATTGTTTTTCTTACAACTCAGCTGGGACACCGCTGAGGAAACTTGAAAAATGGCAGCGTTTACACAGTCAACGTCCTCAGAGGTAACGGAGTTTAAGTCCGAGAAATCAAGATCTGTTGCTGCAGATCTCTCTGGAGCCTGAGGCTCGGACCTGACAGATCCCCTCTCGCAACACTCACAATGAATGAGTGCTGCAGTAGTCTTACGAGAACGGCTGGGGCAGTTTATAATGAAGTGCCCTGACTTACCACAATAGAAACATAGATTCTCCTTAAAACGATGTTCCTTGCGTGCATCACTAACCCGTCGTTGTAAAGAGTCTACCTGCATGGGTTCAGGTTCAGGTTCCCGTGTAATCCTACTCAAAGGTTCCTTAGCTGGAGAGGAAGGTAGGAAAAGGTTAGTACGATTGCTTTCGAACCATCTCTCTTGCCTGCGTTCAGTCAGACGAGTATCAATACGGATGCAGTAGTTAATAAAGTCACCTAACGCAGTGGGAGGGTCGGCACGAGCAAGTTCATCCTTAATCAGTGGAGATAACCCCTTTCGAAAAATAGATTTTTTGGCGGAACTGTCCCAGGTGGTATCAAGGGCCCATCTCCTGAAATCCAAGGCATATTCAGCTACCGAGTGCTTACCTTGGCGCAAAGCTAACATGGCTGCTTCAGCTGTTGCACCTCGATTGGGGTCATCAAACACCTGCCCCATGGCTGAAATAAAATCATCAAGGTGATTCAAACAATCATCCTCAGTCTCAATCAGAGGGTTTGCCCACATTAAAGCCTTGTTGGTAAGCAACATAATTATAGTAAGCACCTTAGATCGTTCAGTGGGAAATTGTGAAGCATGTGCAGAAAAAAAAAGATTGCATTGATTAATAAATCCCCTGAATTTCTCACGTTCACCGCCAAAACGAAAAGGGGGCAACTTGGGAATCCCAGAACTCGGGGCTACGGCAGGAGCCTGGACTCGCCCCTCTAGAACCTCAATCCTGGCTCGCAAATCCTGGGTAGTCTGTCTAACCACTTGCAAATTGTGATTATTGAGGTCCTGTAGATTTGTAAAACGGGTCTTTATATTCTGCAAATCTGCAAGGATATTATCAGTCACTCCGCAAAGTTCCTTTATGCGGGCCTCCATTTTCCAGATCTTTTAAGACAGGATTACTGGAAGAAGAGGAGAGAAAAAAAACAATAGTGTTCACCTGTGGCAACACTGCAGAGAGAAAAAAAAAATTAAGGGAACTGCTCACCTGGAATGGTTGTGAGAAGTCACAACCACTATCATCACAGAAAGTTTCAACCAGACATCTGATATCCAGAGTTACAGCAGACAAAAAAGAGAAAAGAAAGGAAGAGAAAAAAAAAAAAAAACAATAGTGTTTACCTGTGGTAACACTGCAAAAAGAAAAAACTTAAGGGAATTGCTCACCTGGAATGGTTGTGAGAAGTCACAACCACTGTCATCACAGAAAGTACAACCGGACGTCTGATATCCACAGTACAGCAGACACAGCCTTCCAGACCCAGCAGACACTAACGTTTTGGCTTCAGAATCTTGTAATGTATGTAGTACAGTTCATATAGCGTCTTGTGCTTGGGTGCGATGAAAACACAGGAGTCACAGGTTTGATATAGAAAAGTCCTGTATTACTTCATACAAGTTGGCAGAAATAGTCACACAGTTTGCAGACACAGAAACAGGAGACACAGCAGGCCAGAGTAATCCAAGCTCAGCAATCACTCTCCAATACAGATTCAGGATCTTCTTCTCTGTTACCGTAAGTCCATGCAAACGTGGGTCTTTCAAAGAGCAGGGTTCAGAGTCCACAAGTGCTTCAGAGTTCCTCAGTAGGAATAGCTGGAGTACAAGATCCAAGGCTTACAGGAGTCAAGTCACAGGTTCACTGCAGGCTAGATTCTGAAGCACTGATTGCTCAGCTGTGGCTGCTTAAGAAGCAAAGGAGAGAATCAGGGTGGGAACATGCAAGCTGGAAACTCCATTTTGACTGAGGGCAAGATAGCTGCAGCAAGACAGAAAGTAAAATGGCTGACGAACAAACTGAGTTTCAGGAATATATACATAGAACCTTACACCCTAATGTACGTGTTGATAAATAACTATCCAAACCCAACAAAAGATATAATCAGTAGTCCAAAGCCTGCTCCAGGATCTGGGGAGGATAGCCCTAACACATACACAATATTAAGAGGAATACAAGAATAAGATGGTTCCATATACCACATTCACACCCAAACAAGGGAGGCAGGTAATATGCATATTTCTACCAAAGAAGTGGCAATATTCAGAGATGGACTCCAATCCAAAGTAAATACTACAAGATGTGGATCCAGATACGGAAAAAGAAATTCCAATTAACTCCAAATGATCCAATAAGTCCATAAAGATGTCCAGATGTTCCAAATCCAGAGACGGTGGTTATCCCAGAAAGCCAGTATACAGAAGCTCTTCATTCAGACCTGTTGGAGCAGTAGAGTTCAAATTAAAAATCCAACGGGACTCTGTTTGTAACAAAAGCCTCTTAGGGCATCCACACCTATTTGAGACCATGATTTTTTCTAACCCTATTATTCGGGTATTGCCAATCTTACGCGAATGATGTGTAAGAAAATGAGATGCCACCGAGGTAAGAGTCTTCCCTTTCAAAAGGTCTGATGATGCCAGATTGATAGTTGAAAAGTGCTTCTGGATTCTCCGCCGCAGCTCCTGGGCCGTTTGGCCCACGTACACCTGGGAACAAGGACAGATCAGAGCGTATACCACACAATTTGTCTTGCAGTTAATATAACCTCTAAGCCTGTGTTTGGTGCCATTCAAGGGGTTAATGAATAAACCATCAGTTGGATGCATATGGGCACAAATACAGCAATTACCACAGGGGAAAGAGCCCCTTAGAAGCACCCCACGGTTTAACCGAGTAGTCTGCCTGTTATAGTGACTCCTTGTGAGCAGATCTTTTAGATTGGGCGCACGTCTGGCAGTCAACAGGGGTCGATCACTGACCACCCCAGATGTCTGTAAGTCCGTAGTATGGATACCCCAATGTTTTTGTAAGATGCCTCTAATCTGGTTCCATTATGTATTAAATTTTGTGATAAACCGAGGCATATTATCCTGTTTCTTAGTTTTGGGAGTCAGTAAGGAACCCTGAGTTTGGACTTTGGCCGTTGATAAGCTGCGGATATAATTTTACGCGGATATCCTCTATTCTTGAATCGGCTAGTGAGGCACCAAGCCTCCCTACCAAAATCAATGTCCGAGGAACAATTTCTCCTGACCCTCAAGAACTGACCGGGTTGGAACCCCCCTTTTTGTATGTGACGGATGGAAACTCCGATAGTCCAAAAGGCTGTTGGTAGCCGTGGGTTTCCGGAACAAGTTGGTATGAATCATGCCATCGCCAGAAAAAACGTTCAAGTCCAAGAATGTAACCGAGGAAGTGGACCTGTGGTGAGTCAGAGTAATATTCAAAATATTCTTGTTTAGTTCATCAATAAAAGCCCGACACTCATCCACCATCCCCAACCAAATGAAAAAAATGTAATCGATAAAGCATGACCAATACCGAACAAAATTCTTGAACTGCACAGATGGAAACACAATCGTGGCCTCCCACCGTCCAAGAAAAAGATTTGCGAACGCCGGAGCACATCTGGCAACCATGGCCACTCCGGACGTCTTCAAATAAAAGGACCGATCAAAGAGGAAGAAGTTGTGTTTTAAGATGAATTCCAACAAGTCGATGACCAATGAGTCATGCATTCTATCAGAACATTGAAGTTGGTCAAAAAAAATGGAGAACAGCCGATATGCCATCACTGTGACCGATGTTAGAGTACAAGGACTCTACATCGCACGTGACAAGGAGGGCATTCGGGGGTAGTTGAATATCCCGGCAGTTCCTCAGAAAATGAGAAGTGTCTTGAATAGAGTTGAGCATTCCGATACCGCAAGTATCGGGTATCGGCCGATATTCGCTGTATCGGAATTCCGATACTTAGTTCCGATATTTTCCATATATCGTATACCGGAATCGGAACTTCCCATAATTATTTGAGAGGCAATGTGATTTTAGTCAGCCAATGAGGAATCCTAAGAAGTGTGGGCACATCCTGTAATGCTGCGGTCATGTTAACTAATGGCATGGCTGTGATTGGATGCTGAAATGATGTCAGAATGCACTATAAAAGGCGCCGCCGCCATTTTAGCATCACTGTGCTGTGAATTCAGTTAGGGACAGAACGCTGCTCTGCTGACTCTGAGGGACAGTTAGAGATTTCGATTTTGTGTACTGTGCTTTAGGCAGGCTAGTTTACCAACCGCTGTGTAAAGCTTCCTTTTGCCTTGCAGTGTTGTTTTAACAGCTCTGTGCAAGGTGTGTGTGTGAAAGTGCAGGTGACGCTGCAGTTTGCTCTGCATCCAATGCTGTTTGTAGGCATCTGCACGTGTCACTCACAGACTCTTTTTTTTTTCTTTAGTGTAATTCTTGCTGCTCCATTCAATTGAAATTATAGTGTGACGCGCTTCCATCCGTATACAATACATTGGTTGCAAACACTATAGAAGTACAGAAAGGAGCCTTTCAGAGATAGTGAACAGTTGTGTGCAGTGTTCACTCTAGTCTGTGAGGATTTTTTTTTTCAGTGCAGATCCCGCTCCAGTTAGTTCTTCAACCACTGCTGCTTGTACTCTGCTGAGCGTGTCTCACTGCCTCATCCTTGACATTATTCTCTAATTGTTGCTGCTCCATTCTATTTTAAAAAAATGAAATCTATTAGTGTGACGTGCTTCCATCGGTATCAAATACATTGGTTGCAAACAATATAGAAGTACACAAACGGGCCTTTCACAGCTACTGAACAGTTGTGTGCAGTGTTTACTGTAGTCAGAGGTTTTCATTTTTGGAGTGCACATCCCGCTCCAGTTAGTTCTTCAACCACTGCTGCTTGTACTCTGCTGAGCGTGTCTCACTGCCTCATCCTTGACATTTTTCTCTAATTGTTGCTGCTCCATTCTATTTAAAAAAATGAAATCTATTAGTGTGACGTGCTTCCATCCGTATCCAATACATTGGTTGCAAACAATATAGAAGTACGCAAACGGGCCTTTCACAGCTACTGAACAGTTGTGTGCAGTGTTTACTGTAGTCAGAGGTTTTCATTTTTGGAGTGCACATCCCGCTCCAGTTAGTTCTTCAACCACTGCTGCTTGTACTCTGCTGAGCGTGTCTCACTGCCTCATCCTTGACATTTTTCTCTAATTGGTGCTGCTCCATTCTATTTAAAAAAAATCAAATCTATTAGTGTGACGTGCTTCCATCCGTATCAAATACATTGGTTGCAAACAATATAGAAGTACACAAACGGGCCTTTCACAGCTACTGAACAGTTGTGTGCAGTGTTTACTGTAGTCAGAGGTTTTCATTTTTGGAGTGCACATCCTGCTCCAGTTAGTTCTTCAACCACTGCTGCTTGTACTCTGCTGAGCGTGTCTCACTGCCTCATCCTTTACATTTTTCTCTAATTGTTGCTGCTACATTCTATTTCAAATAATTCAAATCTATTAGTGTGACGTGCTTCCATCCGTATCCAATACATTGGTTGCAAACAATATAGAAGTACGCAAACGGGCCTTTCACAGCTACTGAACAGTTGTGTGCAGTGTTTACTGTAGTCAGAGGTTTTCATTTTTGGAGTGCACATCCCGCTCCAGTTAGTTCTTCAACCACTGCTGCTTGTACTCTGCTGAGCGTGTCTCACTGCCTCATCCTTGACATTTTTCTCTAATTGGTGCTGCTCCATTCTATTTAAAAAAAATCAAATCTATTAGTGTGACGTGCTTCCATCCGTATCAAATACATTGGTTGCAAACAATATAGAAGTACACAAACGGGCCTTTCACAGCTACTGAACAGTTGTGTGCAGTGTTTACTGTAGTCAGAGGTTTTCATTTTTGGAGTGCACATCCTGCTCCAGTTAGTTCTTCAACCACTGCTGCTTGTACTCTGCTGAGCGTGTCTCACTGCCTCATCCTTTACATTTTTCTCTAATTGTTGCTGCTACATTCTATTTCAAATAATTCAAATCTATTAGTGTGACGTGCTTCCATCCGTATCCAATACATTGGTTGCAAACAATATAGAAGTACACAAACGGGCCTTTCACAGCTACTGAACAGTTGTGTGCAGTGTTTACTGTAGTCAGAGGTTTTCATTTTTGGAGTGCACATCCCGCTCCAGTTAGTTCTTCAACCACTGCTGCTTGTACTCTGCTGAGCGTGTCTCACTGCCTCATCCTTGACATTTTTCTCTAATTGGTGCTGCTCCATTCTATTTAAAAAAAATCAAATCTATTAGTGTGACGTGCTTCCATCCGTATCCAATACATTGGTTGCAAACAATATAGAAGTACACAAACGGGCCTTTCACAGCTACTGAACAGTTGTGTGCAGTGTTTACTGTAGTCAGAGGTTTTCATTTTTGGAGTGCACATCCCGCTCCAGTTAGTTCTTCAACCACTGCTGCTTGTACTCTGCTGAGCGTGTCTCACTGCCTCATCCTTGACATTTTTCTCTAATTGTTGCTGCTACATTCTATTTCAAATAATTCAAATCTATTAGTGTGACGTGCTTCCATCCGTATCCAATACATTGGTTGCAAACAATATAGAAGTACGCAAATGGGCCTTTCACAGCTACTGAACAGTTGTGTGCAGTGTTTACTGTAGTCAGAGGTTTTCATTTTTGGAGTGCACGTCCCGCTCCAGTTAGTTCTTCAACCACTGCTGCTTGTACTCTGCTGAGCGTGTCTCACTGCCTCATCCTTGACATTTTTCTCTAATTGGTGCTGCTCCATTCTATTTAAAAAAAAATCAAATCTATTAGTGTGACGTGCTTCCATCCGTATCCAATACATTGGTTGCAAACAATATAGAAGTACACAAACGGGCCTTTCACAGCTACTGAACAGTTGTGTGCAGTGTTTACTGTAGTCAGAGGTTTTCATTTTTGGAGTGCACATCCCGCTCCAGTTAGTTCTTCAACCACTGCTGCTTGTACTCTGCTGAGCGTGTCTCACTGCCTCATCCTTGACATTTTTCTCTAATTGTTGCTGCTACATTCTATTTCAAATAATTCAAATCTATTAGTGTGACGTGCTTCCATCCGTATCCAATACATTGGTTGCAAACAATATAGAAGTACGCAAATGGGCCTTTCACAGCTACTGAACAGTTGTGTGCAGTGTTTACTGTAGTCAGAGGTTTTCATTTTTGGAGTGCACATCCCGCTCCAGTTAGTTCTTCAACCACTGCTGCTTGTACTCTGCTGAGCGTGTCTCACTGCCTCATCCTTGACATTTTTCTCTAATTGGTGCTGCTCCATTCTATTTAAAAAAAAATCAAATCTATTAGTGTGACGTGCTTCCATCCGTATCAAATACATTGGTTGCAAACAATATAGAAGTACACAAACGGGCCTTTCACAGCTACTGAACAGTTGTGTGCAGTGTTTACTGTAGTCAGAGGTTTTCATTTTTGGAGTGCACATCCCGCTCCAGTTAGTTCTTCAACCACTGCCTCATCCTTGACATTTTTCTCTAATTGGTGCTGCTCCATTCTATTTAAAAAAAATCAAATCTATTAGTGTGACGTGCTTCCATCCGTATCAAATACATTGGTTGCAAACAATATAGAAGTACACAAACGGGCCTTTCACAGCTACTGAACAGTTGTGTGCAGTGTTTACTGTAGTCAGAGGTTTTCATTTTGGAGTGCACATCCCGCTCCAGTTATTTCTTCAACCACTACTGCTTGTACTCTGCTGAGCGTGTCTCACTGCCTCATCCTTGACATTTTTCTCTAATTGTTGCTGCTACATTCTATTTCAAATAATTCAAATCTATTAGTGTGATGCGCTTCCATCCGTATATAATACATTGGTTGCAAACAGCCTTTTTGTTAAGGTACAGTATTATATCGACATTGTACAGGTGTCGCTATTCAGTCTGATAACTAGATATCATTCACCTTTTCTATCAGTTGTCGTTGTTTCAGCAAAACTTGCAGGTATATATTTAGCTATTGTAACTATGCACTATTGACTTTAATAAGGTAATTCATGAGTTTTGTTACCGCTTCTCATTTTTACATGATGGACCTTTATGATATGGGTTGTTAAATTTGTAATTAAATATGTATTTTTTGAAATGACACAAATATAAGTAATGTTGAAGAGGACTAGTCCTACATCCATTGTTTGCACAATATTACAGGTGTACATCACGTCCCTTAATCAACAATGGATTATTACATTTACTTGTATGCTTTTATTTAAAAGCCAAGAACACTGAAGGCTAACCTTCGCACTGCAGCTGTTGTCAAAGTTCAACCCACATTATGCACTTCCAACATTGCAGCATTTGAGGCATGATGTGAGTTGGATTTGTCTAAGTTATGGAGTGACAAGGTTCACCATCAGTACCCTTCGCACTGCAGCTGTTGTCAAAGTTCAACCCACATTATGCACTTCCAACATTGCAGCATTTGAGGCATGATGTGAGTTGGATTTGTCTAAGTTATGGAGTGACAAGGTTCACCATCAGTATCCTATAGCATAAGTAGGCTTTTGTGTTAGCATTTGTGTTCGACATGTGGATATCTGCAGTAATATGTCACAATTATTTTGTTACAGATTTGTGACAAAGACTAATAATTTTATGGTTTTAAAGGTGACGTTTCACTTGTTTACAGCTTAGAAATAAGGGTGTAGCCTCTTATCTATATGTAGCAGTAGCCACTTTAACATGTCATGTTTTTTTCAACATGTGTAGCTACCTAGCAGTAATTTTTGCCGGACACACAGCAGGGGAACAGCAGGCGTTACTGAACCCCACAAACACATCAGCGATTGTTTTGATCTGTGCATCCAACACTTCTGAGCAGCAACTGGCAGTGTTGTAGCCCAGGCAGTAGAGTTCAGGTGGTAGAAAGATGAACATAACAGGAGACATGGATAACGTTGCCAACCAGTTATTTAATCTGAAACCGGACAGGCAAATTCATGCGAGATCCATACCTTGTTCATTTTCAGAAAATAAGCCGGTCTACATTATCGGAGGATAGTCGCATGCTACGGTC
This sequence comes from Oophaga sylvatica, assembly GCA_033576555.1. Classification (NCBI taxonomy): domain Eukaryota; kingdom Metazoa; phylum Chordata; class Amphibia; order Anura; family Dendrobatidae; genus Oophaga; species Oophaga sylvatica. The sequence goes on along the minus strand of JARQOD010001158.1, from coordinate 6,791 downwards.
TGTTAGCACTAAAGAAGCGCTCCGATAATACACTGGCAGCAGGGCAAGCCAGCACCTCCAATGCATACTGGCTAAGCTCTGGCCATGTATCCAGCTTAGAAACCCAAATCTTGAATGGGGAAGAGCCATCTGGGAGTACACTGAGAGGCCAAGACATGTAGTCTGTCACCATCTTACGGAAACTTTGCCTCCTGCTGACTGGAGCCGTCTCGGATGGTGTAGACATTGGTGGCGCTGCCACAAAACTTCGCCACATTTGGAACATACTGGTCTTGCTGTTGTGAATGTGCTAGAAATGAATTCTGAGCAGAAGCTCCCTCTGGTGGTTACAAACAGTACTGAACTATCCAATGAAGATTGTGAAGATTGGAGATCAGGTGTTACTGACTGGTGTTATATAAGGGAGGTTCCCTCCCATCAGGGTTGACGGTGATCAATTGTTCTGGTCTCATCTTTGATTCCTGTACACTTTGTAGCTTGCTGTTTCGTGCCTGCATCTTTTTCTAACAGATAAGACATTTTCTTCTTTTAGTTTTTTGTGTTTTTTTTTTGGCATTTTGTCCTGCACTTCTGTGGGGGTCTGCCGGTTCCCCTTGGGGGGCTTGTGCTCCTCTCAGTTTAGTTTAGCCACTGTTGTTTGTTCATTTTCCTTTTCCACTTTTTTCTGTGGCTGCTGTTTAGTTTTTGTTACACCAGAGAACTAATTTAGGTGCTAGAGGTCGTGTCATCTCAGGTGTTTTTGTAATTAGTACAGTTGGTACTTTTCAGTGTTTTTTGTGATTGCATAAAGTGCCCTTCCTATCCTTTTCTATTTATGAAGTTTGAGCCCCAACGTTTGCTCATACTATTTTCTGTCTGTGTCAGTATTTCTTCTTGTCTAACCGCCATTACATGTTTGGGGGCTTTCTATGTTCTTTGTGGATCTGCTCCGGGGCAGATAGCTTTCCTCTTTCTATCTTTAGGTGTAGTTAGCTTCTCAGGCTGTGACGAGGTGTCTAGGACCAACGTAGGTACGCTCCACGGCTGCCTTTAGTTGTGGTGGTTAGTCAGGGTACTGCAATCCCATAGATTCCAACCTCTCTGATGTATTGCCTTTTTTGCCTGCTCTCCTCAGCTACCAAATCATAACATCTTGCCTGTGCAGAGGCGCTGCTTGTGCTCCCTCTTGTTGCAGAGCTGTCTCAACTGCCTCGACGCACAGAGCTGCTTTGTAAAGCAGTAGTAGCAGCAGTGCTCTCGGCTGGAATGGAGAACATTATGGATTGCACCAGTGTGTCTTGGTACTCCCGCATTTTACGCTCCCGGTTCAACGGTGTGATGAGGCTTTGTAAGTTGTCCCAGTAGCGAGGGTCTAGGAGGGTGGACACACAATAATCAGACGTGGTGAGAATGTGGGCGATGCGGCGGTCGTTTCTCAGGCACTGCAGCATGAAATCAACCATGTGCTGCAGACTCCCAACTGGCCAAGAAACGCTGTCCCCTGCAAGAGGCGTCATCTCTGCCTGCTCTGCATCACCCCACCCTCACTCTACATACTGACTAGAGCGTTGTGTACCTCCCTCTGGAGCGATGTCTTCCTCCTCCATTGACTCCTCCTCATCCTCCTCACAAAGTGAGCCCTGCCCAGCCCTTTGTGAGGAACCACGTTGCGCTGACTGTCCAGAAGGTGACGGAATTTGTGACTCCTCATCCTCCACCTCTTCCAAAACCTCATCCCTTAGTGCTTGCATTGTTTTTTGAAGCAGGCAGATAAGGGGGACAGTCAGGCTGACTAGTGCATCATCTGCACTCGCCATCCGCGTTGACTCATCAAACGCACGCAAAACGTTGCAGATGTCCTTCATAGATTCCTTCGCCAGTCCTTACACTGGTTGCCCATTCATTATAGTATCCAATTCAAAGTACTGGTTGTCACCCACAAAGCTCTCCACAGTGCAGCACCCCCCTACATCTCCTCCCTCATTTCTATCTATCGGCCTAACCGACTGCTGCGCTCTGCAAATGACCTTCGACTAACCTCTGCACTAATCCGTACCTCCCACTCCCGACTACAAGACTTCTCCCGTGCTGCGCCAATCCTCTGGAATGCTCTACCCCAAGAAATTTGAACTATCCGCAATTAGCATGGTTTCAGGCGCTCCCTCAAAACACATTTGTTCAGAGCGACCTATCACATTCACTAATCAAAGTCATTCTATGTGTAAGTCTGTGTGTGTAGCCCATTCACTATCTCCATCCATCCATCACTCCCTCAAAATGGCTGGACCATCATTGTAAATACACCATTGTATATAAACACCTGTACTTTGTATCTCCCCCACCTCATTGTAGATTGTAAGCTGTCACGAGCAGGGGCGGCTTATATTGCTTTAATTATTGTATTGTTAACGTTGTTACTTATGACTTGTGTTCTGAAACTGTTAAACTGTAAAGCGCTGCGGAATATGTTGGCGCTATATAAATAAAGATTATTATTATTATAGAGGCCCAGTCAGTAGTGGTGAAGTGTGGTGAAGTGTGAACGGCGGAAATTGCGAGTTGATTGCGCCTGATGCAGCTGATACTCCATTACTGTTGGCTGCTGCTCACACAACCGCTCCAACATATGTAACGTGGAATTCCACCTGGTGGGTACGTCACATATGATGCGATGTTCAGGAAGGCGAAATCTGCGTTGCAGAGCTGCAATCAGTGATCTGGCCATGCTGGAACGTCGCAAGTGAGCGCACTCTAGGCGGACCTTGTGCAGCAGTGCATCAAGATCCGGATAGTCCCTCCAAAAACTCTGCACGACCAAGTTGAGCACATGTGACAGACATGGTATGTGAGTGAGGTTGCCAAGGCCCAGAGCTGCCACCAGATTTCGGCCATTGTCACACACTACCAAGCCTGGCTGGAGATTAGCTGCCTAAAACCACACGTCGCTCTCCTGCTTGATGGCATTCCAGAGCTCCTGCGCTGTGTGGCTTCGATTCCCCATGGAAATTAATTTCAGGACGGCCTGTTGACGTTTGGACACGGCTGTGCTCATATCGGTCTCAACAGGTAAGCGTTCACGGGTCCATGTGGAGGTAGACCGTGACGGCTCCTGCAGCGATGATTCTGAGGAACTGGAGTAGGAGGAGGAGTCAATGTGTACAGACTTGATTCCTGCAATCCTTGGAGTTGGCAGAACACGTACAGCGCCACTCACAAGATCAGTACCCGGCTCCACAACATTGACCCAATGGGCAGTGAGGGAAAGGTATCGTCCCTGGCCATGGGTGTTAGAACCCTCTTGTTAGGTTTTGTTTCAGTTTGCTGGTCACATGACCTTTTTTCCCTATTTAGTCTGGCTCCGCCCTTCTGGCTTTGCTTGACTTCATTGTATTATCTACTGTTAAGCCAGCCGGTTGCTTAGGTGCCTTACTCAGTCAGTTTTGCTTGATGTTAGGATCTCAAAGTATTTTGTTTTCTGTTTAATTATCCCTGCTACAATTTCTGTTAGGAGTAGTGTTGAGCGATACTGCTCGATATCTAAAAATATCGGATCGGAATGGTATCGCCGATATCACTAAATATCGGCGATATCCGATTCCGATAACGGAAGTCCCATGTAAGTCTATGGGAACAAAATATCGCAACTAAAAAAAACCTTTATTTCCTTGTAAACACTAAATATACACACATAGAATACATATATATATATATATATACATGTCATTGTGACATATTATATATATATATACATATATGTATAGTTTATACACTTCTACATAGTAAAATATCCTCTGATTCAATTGCGGGTAAAGCCGGCTTCTGTGAAAAGACAGAAGCACCCGACATGAAATGACACTTGGTGTACATAGGGTTAACCATGTGTTTTCATGTCGTTTGCAATCTGATTTGCACAAACAATTACATCAGTCTATGTGTGCAAAATTTCACACCTGTAGGGGTTAATTAAAGGTGTAAATTCGTTGTAAAAAAACCGGACTTTTTTGCTACGAATTTACACCTTTAATTAACCCCTACAGGTGTGAAATTTTGCACACATAGACTGATGTAATTGTTTGTGCAAACCAGATAGCAAAGGACATGAAAAGACATGGTTAACCCTATGTACACCAAGTGTCATTTCATGTCGGGTTCTGCATTTTCACAAAAGCCGTCAATTGAATTAGCGGCTATTATACTATGTAGAAGTGTATGAACTATAAATATAAATATATATATATGTGTCACAAATTCAATGACATGTATATATATATATATATATATATATGAGGTGTAAAATTGTTTAAAAAAAATGCGTGGGCTCCCGCCCTATTTTCGCAACCAGACAGACAAAGCCAGCGAATGGGGGCAGATAATAATAGCCCAGAGAGGGACCATTATTTTTGGCCCCCCCTGGCTACTAACATCTGCCCCCAGACACCCCAGAAAAGACAAATCTATAATTAGATTCGCCCTTTCTGGCACTTTGCCCGTCTATTCCCATTGCCCTGTAGCGGTGGCGAATGGGTTAATATGGGGTTAAAGCCACATTGCAATTGAAAGGTGACCTTAAGCCAGGTTAATAATTGAGAGCTGTCAATTAGACAACTATCAATAATTAATCCTATTGCATGAAATAAAAATAAAACACACACACTTTAATTAAAAATCATTTTAATGAAATAAAGACACATGTTTTTGACCATCTTTTATTTGACTGCAAAAACCATTTCCTGTAATAAAAATAAAATAAAAAAGCAAAATTATTCTTACCTATCCCATGCACAGTCAGGTCCCACGGTGTAATCCTTCAGAAAGGGTTAATGTTTACTGCAGGGACCGCAGCTAATGCTGCAGCCTCACAGTAAACCCCCAAATGAATGAGTTCCTCTCCTGGCTGACAGGAGAGGAAGTGGAAAGCTTAATTGATTGCTTTCCACTTTCACTTCAGGTCAGCCAGGGACACAATCAGTGACGTCAGAGGGAACTGATTAACAAAAATAGGGGTTCCCTTCGAATAAAAAATGGCGTCGGGTCCCCCTATTTTTGTTAACCAGCCTGATGAAGCAGACTGCTGAGCAGTGGCGTACCGTGAATGAAGCAGACCAAGCAGCTGCTATGGGGCCCGGACAGGTGAGGGGGCCCTCGACGGTCGGGTAGCTGTGCTGACACAGTACTACCAGGGGGTCGGCGGGGGAGGGGGAGCGCAGCTCTTCTATATACTCACCCCTCCTGGTGCGGTCTCTGCAGCCCCTGCTCTTCTCCCACGGTCTCCGACGCCTGTGTTCAGCGGTCAGGTGGTACCGCTCATTACAGTCATGAATACGCACATATTCATGACTTTAATGAGCTGTCCCGCGTGACCGCTGAACACTGGCGGCGGAGACCGTGGGAGAAGAGCAGAGGCTGCACAGACCGCGCCGGCAGAAGGGTGAGTATAAGGGATATTTACCTGTCCCGTTCCACCGTTGCTCGCGTCCTCTTGCTGCAATGTTCAGGTCAGAGGGCGTGATGACGTCGTTAGAGCGCGCCGCGCCCTCTGCCTCATCATTCACTGCTGGAGGACCCCGAAGACAGCGGCACTCAGCAGTGGAGAGAGTACAGGTAAATATCTCAGGTGCCGGGGCCCTGAGCGAGCGGTGACATCGGCACCTGGTGTCACCCCCTGCTCAGGACACCGGCACCTGGCCCCCAGCGACGAAAGGTGAGTATGTCTTTTTTTTTTTTTGGTTGCAGCAGCTGCGGCAGCATAAGGGCCTATACTATGGAGCATCTATGGGGGCACAATCTATGGGGGCATAATACATTTTTTTGTTTAATGTGTCCCCTCACTGTGCTGGCACTTTACATTTACAATGGCTGTGGGTTTTTTTTTTTGGGGGGGGCCCATTCAGACTTTTGCTATGGGGCCCCATGATTTCTTTGTACGCCCTGCTGCTGAGGCATGGTATTTAAGGCTGTTAAGGAGCCAAGATCCATGGACCTTGCCAGCAGCGTTGGACTGGAGTACCTTGGGCCCACCAGAGAAAAAATATTCTTGGGGCCCACCATCATACTTCCCAACCTTTGAAGAAGGGAAAGAGGGACAAAGGCTGTGGCACGCTGTGCCTGCTGCAGCAAATTTTAGGCCATGCCACGTTGCACCACAGACTGTCCAGGAGTTGGTGGATGCTTTAGTCCAGGTGTGGGAGGAGATCCCTCAGGAGACCATCCGTCGCGCTCATCAGGAGCACGCCCAGAAGTTGTAGGGAGGTCATACAGCATACCTCCCAAATTTTGAAGACAGGAAAGAGGGTTAAAAAGGCTGAGGCGCGCATAGCGCGCCGCTGCAAATTTTAAGCCACGCCCCGACCACACCCATTTCACAGCTAATCACACCCATATCCTCGCCCCAACCGTACCCATGCCGATACAGCTGACCCTCCGATGACGGTTGGGGGGCCCACTGCTGGCACCGGGCCCCCCAATGCCTGTTCAGGCCCCATAGCTTCTGGGCGGCAGAGCAGGAAGATCGATTCTCCCTGCTCTGCCGCAGAATGTAACTGTATCGGCGTGCTGTGCACGCCGATACAGTTACTGTAGCGTAGCTCCGGGTGGGCCCCCTCAGAGCACGGGGCCCGGGGCCACCGCCCCCTCTGCCCCGCGACCTATCCTTTCAAATCAGGGCCCACCACGCAGGAGCTGGGGCCCACCGGAGGTTTCTCCGGTGTCCCGGTGGCTCAGTCCGACCCTGCTTGCCAGCCTGATAATACCAGGCCACAGCAGTCTGCTTATCTTTGCTGGTTAACAAAAATAGGGGATCCCCTCGAAAAAAA